>JAPMAH010000023.1:2929554-3119532 GCA_029582155.1 Panopea generosa | reverse complement strand
TGTATGCATGAGTGTGTATGCATGAGTTTATTTACATTCTAAATTAGAGATAAAAAAACATTTCAAAACTTCTTAATATATTTTGTTATTCAGATTTTTTGGTCAATGTTATACAAAAATTGCAGACAATTATGACCGGTTCAAAGGATTAGGACAGTCTAGCAATGTGTAGATATATACTTTTTAATCTATTTTCTGCTATTAAAATTTATTGTTTTAGCAAAAAAGTAGGAAATTATTGTGATGCTGTTGAATGCGAACTCAGATTTCGGGAAAATGAAACTGAATTAAAACGTTGAGCTTACAACAATCGTTTTTATTTTCAAATAAAAATGTATGTAGTTTATTTATATTCTTGACTTGAAATTCACAAATTACACATAAAGGAAAGTCCATACTGAAGAGGTTAAAACGTTATTAAACATGTATTTCTCGTTTCATTTTCCTTTATGTAACAATTATCTTCATTCAATGCAAAATGTTTCAGAGCTTCATCTTCGAAACATATAACGCTATATCTCAAATAGAGCAATATTAATAGAAATAAATATAACACCCATGCTTCTTAAAATGGCACTTAAACCTTATTTAATTTTAAAAGTCAAAATATCCTTTGTTTGAAAATGTGTTAAACTCTTACTTATGCCGAAAAGATACAGACATTTAACAAATACAAATAAAAAGTGACTATAATATGTTTAAAAACATAAGATTCTTTAATTTATATACCACAGTAAAGAAAGGATCAAATATCAGTAGTATTTATAATTGTCATTTTTCGTTAATCTAGTATAACTCTAGTTGGGGTCTGAGATCCCAAATTATTGCAACTGTTATGTTGTCATAGGTTTAGAATATTGACTTAATGCCTGATTTATATTCGGGAGTAATACACCAACTGGATGCTTATATTGGGTTAGAAAGACCACCTGATGAATTTTAGCTATAATTATTTGGTAATAATTCAGTAAAGTTACAATCAAAATGGCTTCAACGGAGATGTCGTTTAAAATGAAAATTTGCAAAAAAAATAAATTAACATAAAACATTCTTCAACACTATCCAAAGTACATGGTGTTTGTGATTTCAGAGAAGATATTTCAAGAAATTGTTGACGTCTGGACGTACATACTAAGTTTTAAGCTACAATCTACTTCAAGAAATAAAACACACTTTTAAATAGTTAACATCACAACAATATTTTCATATAATGGCAAAGCTATATGGTAATACAATGTACACACACATATAAACATGATTCATCACTGTAACATTTCATCCGAGAAATTAATGTTATAAAATGTTTATTTACAATGAATATTCAGGATTTGGTCTGCTATAATGAAGTTTTTACAATGACAAATACTAAAGTAACAATGCATAAAAAGCGTGCCCATAGTTGGAGTTGATTAATACTTTGTATGTTGTATGATTTCTTTTGTAAATAAACTGTAAGTTTTAATAATTTTAAATGTACACTGTAAGGGTTAACTTTACACAAATAAAATTGAAGCGGTAATGTTGCATTGTGTATCCTAAATTTCTTACTAGAATGAAATATTACTGTATCATACATAATTATCAAGACGAAAAAACATCCAAATGAAAAACTAATCAAATCAAACAATGCATACTGATTAATATTACTTCAGATTCTTCTTTACATATGTGTTTACAGCTTTTATAATTAATTTATATTGAGTGTCTGAGATTATCAGTTAGTTGCGTGTTTTTATACCCCGAAACTTTATTATTAATAGTAGTCATCGATTCCGTAGTGTTGTTAACATATTGTGTAGTTGAACCATCTGTGAATTTAAATTCTGTGCTATTTAGTTTTCCACCGAGCATTGAAGCAAAGATCATCCTTATTTTCAAGTACTCCCAGCTATATCTTTTGTTGTTGCGTGCAGTAACTCCGAGTGTAACCTGCAATATAGATAATAAAATCATTAAACATTATTTTAATGTCAGCTTTATGTTACATACGTTTTGCGATGTCCCCAAATTATTCACGTATTGCTGGGATATCGTGTCAAAGTGAAATTTCATCTCAACGGGCAATACATAAATGTTATCTAGTTAGGCCTGTTCTTAACTATTTCAAAGTATTATGGTATCAACAGTGTACATATTCTGTTGATACAATTATGTATATTGGAGTAGTTAAATGCATATAATGTGAAATAAAAGAAATATTGACCAATTAGAATAATAACTATAAATTTTATGAGTGTTCTTATTCGTTCAATTTAAGAACAGTCCCGAATCATTCTGGTCATAAAAACTACTTTATATATTTGATAAAGACCAAATGAAAATGAATGTATTTAACCGCAAACAAAGTCACAAGGTAAAACATTTTATGTTTCAAGGGTCATTATCCTAGCATTAATAATCTTATTTTGACAGTTCAATATCTTAATTCGGTGTGATTGTTATCACATAACAACTGTGTATGTCTGGTAAATATTGAATAAAAATTCAATGTGCCAGTGTACAAACACGAGCAATGTGTTCATCATTTTGATACGGTGTCCCGTTTGGGGCCATCGCAGCATATTTATCAAATTAAGTAAAGTCGAAACAACGAAACTACGACGGTGAAAAGTCGAAACAATAATGGTGAAAAGTCGAAACTACGATGGTGAAAAGTTTCGACTTTCGAAGTTTCGTTGTTTCGTTGGTTCGACTTTTCACCATCGTAGTTTCGCGTTTTCACCATCGTAGTTTTGATTTTTCACCATCAATGTTTCGTTGTTTCGACTTTTCACCATCGTAGTTTCGTTGTTTCGTTGATTCGACTTTACTTAATTTAATAAATATACCGCGATGGCCCCCAACGGGACACCGTATTTTGATAACTGAGTATAACATAATTCTAATATTAATTATCCGACTTGACAACATCAAAACCGTGCTCGAGATGTTATTGTTATGACCTTACTGTTTAAGTATGGGGAAGATAATTCAAAAGCGATATAAAAAATTTGATAGAGCCAATCTAACTTGTTTAATAAACTATGCATGTTATGTAAATATTAAATGACAACTGCGTGTGCTGGCATGCACACAACCTGAATGTTTACAGACTTTTGTTTGATACTGTCTTAGAGTTTAAACACACACACTTACGCCAGGTTCCGCTCATACAGCTATAAGCAACCTTTGCAAAGACAACTGGCGTAATTTATGTTTTTTAGCAGTTTTCAGTTAAATTGCAGTAAAATGCAAGAAATTTGTCTGTGATAACGCAAACCAGTTTTTATTTAGCAGTGTAAAAGCAGTTTTTCCAAACGTTAAGACAAAAGAGACAGTTTTCAGGATGCTACCGAGTTAACAATACTTCAAAATTAATAAATACATATCAAAAAGTTTGTAAATAAACAAATGAAAACATAAAAAATCGTTTTAAAACAGACATGTTTAAACCACAAAACGATGTTTTCAAGTCAAAATCCCGGAGGCATGCAGTATGGTTGTAACCACAAACCCCACAAAAGCATTTTGTATGTAAAATTCTCCCTCACATATAAGTTGGGCATGCTCGGTCGTACAAACCGACAAGAATCTTTACTTAGTATTTTTGTGTTTATTCATTTCAGTTATTCTGTATTTAAGTATCGCGATATGTTGAAAGCCAATTAAACTTCCGAAAAACATATTTTTCTTACTATCAAAAGTTATTGAAATTATTCGTTTTTGTAATTCTGTTAAAACCCTTCATATAAACCCCTTTATGTGTACGTTTTTGCCGAATCTGAGAATCTCGATACACTCTCGGGATTATGTGATGAATATACAAAAACTCTTAAAATGCGTTGTTTTATTTGGATGTTTGAAACGAAAAAGAGAAGATATAAAAATTGACAGAAACCTCGTTTTATAAAAAGTTTACTCACTGATGATATGTTTTTTACACGGCTGAGACAACATCTTTATATGTGTGCAGTGCAGTGTGTCACATTCATGTGACGTTACATTTTATTTTTAGAATAGTCAAAGCGGATTTGGACCATTAGGTCAGGTGTCCAATAACAAGATGGAAAAAGTAAAAGTTGTGGCTTGAAGCAGTCTTGTGCATCGTTGTTTAGTTTTCTTCAATTTTAAAAATAAATATTTATGCCTGCGATAATCGTCTTCACGGGCGCATTCAGTATATATAACTATGTACATACACTGAGAAACAATAAGCACCGAATGCTTAATATTATTTGGACCGGTAACACTCTCCCCCTGATCGTTTTGAAACTGGTTGTGAGATATTTTGATATCTTGTGCATTTTAGACATGTTTTATGTTGGCCCGGACCCGCCATCGCAGGTACACTTGTATTTGATATCGTCGCTCGCGCTATGACGTAACAAATCACTTCCAGACTATCAATCAAGGGTTTTGTGTAAGTACAGCTATTAAAAATATTCCAATTGTTATATTTAATTTTTTATTTTATTGATTCGTCGCTTTTGTTCAATAGCTTAGCTCGTTGGTTTGAGTTCACTAATACACTGAGGAGATTAAAAGAGATGTGTTTAAAAACTGTCTAGCTGTATGCGGTTCGATAATTTCTAAACACATCCCCTATAACCCCCATGCTGTGTTCTTTTCTTGAAATTACTTGCGCATAAATTACCGAACGATGCGATTCCGATTTAGCTTTGTGACTCTCCGTTCTATGCCGAAGGTGATTTTTTGGAAAGAGACGACAAAAACAAAACCCGTTCATAATTATTCAAAATGATGTACATTATATCTACATTTTAGTTTGCATCCTTTCTCAATAGTAATCTATCATCTGGAAGAATAAAACTTACTTAAATTATAACCAAAAACGACATTTCGGAAGTTTAACGAGCATTTACAACATTTTTCTGAAAAACTAATTTGCCCCTACGAACACACACCATAGTTCGTTTTGGTTTTATATGTATATGTGTATAATACACATTTTATCAATCAATATATAAATTGTACCACGACAATGACATGAAATAAATAAGACAAAAAAATGACTTTAGCTTACTTTTAACTGCGTTGTATTGGATATTCAGTTCATATGTCGTAAACTTGGTTTCTTGTATTTTCCCACTTGTATCATGTATGACCTGGATTTCTTGTTGTTTTGTCTATACAAATAAAATACCATACTACGTACAGTTGTAAGCATACATGTTTGTATATCATAGTGTAACAAAGAAATTTGAAAAAGCAATCATATGTTCATTTTTTATCTCTTGGTAACGAAATTATTTTTTTCAATCTTTCTCCTCATAATAGTTATTTCAGTTATTTTTCTATTAAACATTAAAATTATTAACTAAAATACAAATACGTTTAATGTTTATACTTCTATAAATCGGATTATGAACATGTACAAATGAATACATTCCTCAGTTAGAGAGCCAAGAAAACACGAGGACGCTCTACCTTCCTATATATGAGTTTATATTTATATCTCATACTACAAACCTTTGTAGGGATTTTTTGGGAAAGACACACAAATATATTAACCAACATTAAAATACAATACATCACCTAATCAGCTCTATATTTAATTAGAACAATCTAAAGCTATATTTCGGTGGTCATCTTGAATTTTAAATCGAAAATTAATTATGTGTAATGTTGTACATGAGAAACATCCATGTGAAGTTTGAATATAACTGGCCTGGTGGTTTTAGAGAAAGTGTTACTAACGGACGACGACGGAAGATGGACAACGCACCATCGTATAAGCTCTTCTGGCCTTTGGCCAGTAGGACTAAATCGTTATATGTATACATGTATTTGCATCATATATTATTCACATAACAGTAAGCTGAATACGAAGAGGCGCATATGTATGCTTATTTGCATAAATGACTTTATCGATTAGTGTTCGGAATAAATAGACTAATAGAGACCAACAACTTATTTAGTACATGCATATCTATATCTTAAACGCAGTGTATTGATCTTAAAAGAGTGCATAACATTAACCATAATCAAAGTTCTTATGTTAGCCTGATATTAAATGAATGTTTTAAGTTTTTTATACATAAAATATTGGTAAACATAATACATAGTTTGTCAGATATTGGACATTATAATAACTGTATAGTTTTAGTACATTGCCAATTCAATATTTCAGCTATATGTAGTACATGCACATTCAATAAAAAAGTTATTATAAAATGTTCAACAACCAAAATTTATAACTTACGTTTACATGGTAAAACTGACTTCCCGCGTAAATGTTTCTTATAATTTGACTTTTATCACCTATGATAACATTGCAAAGGAATCAATTTATTTTAGTGATAGAATAAATGTCCAGCGGGACAAAATGGAATGCTCACTTTATAAAGACGTTACGAATAGAACGCAGACTGTAGCAGTTAAACCCCTCCCATGTTTTATCTAGTTGGCTATTTGAATCGTGTTATAAAGTATTAGATATCTTTCAAAGGCATGCACTCCACGTGACCTTCTCAAGGAGCTTCCTCTAACATAAAAATCTGATAGCCATGTATAATATGTTGTATCATATTTCGATTACAAATAAAGTACTTGCACAGTATGATGCTTGTGGTACCATTCATTCTTGAATTGTTAGTCAGACACAACAAGAATTAGAGAATCTTGTCTCAGATAGCTTCAGTTTTGGAAGTTGCATTGCAGTTCGGCATGATTTACCAATACAGACCTAATCATTTTAGTGGTTATAAAGACTGGGAAAACTGGTTATATATATGATCACATCATGATTGCAAACGTTTTATGAAACATTAACATACACGAATTTTATTATACAATATTCAAGAAGCCGATGTCGATAATTAAGATGAATTTCATATGTGAATTTTAACAATTGCTTAATCATGAGTATCCGTTCTCCAATATAAGTAACCACCTGCGCATAAATATAGATTAGTTATACTTTATAACAAAACAGAACACATTATTATTCTGTTGAAGTGATACATAAAATATGTTTGTTTTTTTTTATTCTTGATTCGACAATTGAAGTTTATTTCGTAGTTTATCGATTGTGTTACAAACGGTGATGGCATATAGTGAATATGGTATAACTTTTATTCTGTGGCTGAATAAGACTATTATACCTCATACTTATCGAAGCAAGTTAAATTTAATTTGATGATGTACATCAGAGTATTTTTTTTTCATATTTTATACATTTACACAAATAACATAGCTTTACATGAAATAATTTATTTTTATTTGCATTATCGATTTTTGTGATGGGACCACAGTGGGAAGAACGAGTTTAAAGTCGTCTTTGGCTACTGACTATTCGGTGTATTGTACATATTTTAATTATTCCTAATATTAATCATGACTACGTTGATTTGGAAGCCGTTCCATTTAATCACTCAGGTTGGTGTAACTAAAATCGTATAGCTAGGCAGAAATGGTGCCATCAAATTTTGGAAAATATAGATAACGTTAAAGATATCAATGACGTACGTAATGACATCGTTTTACCTTTAACTACATACATGCGTTGCAACACACGCTTTGTGCGCCAAATTTGCCAGAACACCAGTCGCAGTAATTAGCCATAAATTCTGTTAGCGTTAACACCACGATTATTCTAAAATTAATGTGGGCAATTCTTATCTGGTGTTTATTGATGCTTCATTTAGTATCCATAAATCGATCCACAAGATATAGATGAGCCTATTATACACCAACACAAGAAAACGTGCCAATTTTATGATGGGCGTGCCAAATATTTAGTAATAATGAGACGGATAATATTACTGTAAAATATATTCACTATTGTCGAATTTCCATTACAAGCATTATCATACCAATATTAACTTTTGGAATCGATATAACTCATATGTCAAAAAATACTGCCGGTATGTATTCGAAAAACTATTTTCATAAGAAGCAATTTAAGGGTAGATAAGCAGAACGCCCGTTTAATAAATTATATATTAAAGTTAATCATAACAACATTTTAATAACTGGAACTAGTGGTCAGATGTTTTCTTATCAAATAACTGTTTTACATTTTGAAAACAAAATCAGTTGGATTAGAAATAATCCTGAGAAATATACACCTTTTCATTACCTGTAGTAAATCTCACTCGTAAACATATTTTCATAATTATTTATTTATAGATATTATCTATAAAATATTACAATTCAATTGCTCAATTGTCAATATTTGGTTCAGGCAGTTACGGTACTCGGATCGAGTGCAAATCCGGATAAACATCTTTCTTATAATTTTAATTATAATGAAGAAGAAGAAGAAGAAGAAGTAGAAGAAAAAAAATATTGATTTAAACTATACATAGCTTTACATCAAAGTACATTGTTGTTATAACATGAAAATAATTAAACACATAAACACATAACAAGTTTAGTAAATAATATGCACACGTTTTCACACACACACACACACACACACACACACACACACACACACACTCATACACGCTCGCGCCCCACCACTAGTATTCGCTCTTGCTATCGACATTTCAAACTCCTATCAATAAGATTTTAGTTTGTATAATATACTCAAATTTTCTTTTACATAAAAGAGGTTTTATGAGGATGAACACATTTGTCTATTTGTCAATTTATTTGTCAATTTATTTTGGAACGTTGTTTTACAAATGCTTCAGAAATAAATTTGCTTAAACAATTTCTGATTTTTTTTTATTGAAGAAGATTAAGTTAATAAACTTAAATAATTCGTACATATTGGTGTTTTCTTAATAAAATTAAATGAATTAACTTATTTATATATAAATGCCATGTACACTTCAACACAAAGCTTCTAAAGTAAAATGAATTTATTTTTTTATCCCGAAAGGCTATTGGAATAAAAATAGAATAAATAGTAAATATTAGAACGTATTTTATCAATATTTTTTGATAAATGCATCCATTGGAAGCACTGACGTTAACCAAAATACTTTCAATACATTTCAGGAATGTATATATGGCGTATCCTGTTTTATAGGTGAAAGTAGACGTCATAATGAATATAAGTCGAACCACTGTCCTTATGCAAGTAACTGGCAATCTTTCTCACATCAAGTTTTGGACCAAGCGGGACTCGAACATACGACATTAGCGGTGAGAAGTCAGTGATCATAAGACGAAAGCACATTAAACCACTCGCCAGGGAGGACCATCGTAGCACTGGCTTAATTGCTATTCTATGTTCTAAACACTTAAAGTGCTTCATGATTCAAAGGAATCAGAAATATTAACAGTGAGCCAAAATGCGGGACCGCATCTTACCTCCTCACTACAGAACGTACGAAGTCAATACTATCTTAGGATTGCATATATTTTAGGCCAAGAACTGATTTCGTGTTAAATGGAGTATATGCTTCTATTATAAACCTATAACGTTTCATTCTACATTAGGAAGCGCTTACACGAAATGTACAGCTATTTCAATAACATAACTGCAGTATGCGGCCATAAAGTTTAAAACAAAGAACATTGATCAGTAGGAGCGCAAGGGTCAAATTTTGTTTAGCAAATTGTAACGATTAAGAGAATTAAGGAAATGGTGTGCAACAACGATTTCGACACTTTAATGTTGTTTATCACGTGTTTAAGAGACGCAAGTGCCAATTAAATGCCGAATACCAACTGTGCAAACATGCTCTCTAAAACAAATTGACCGAAAGGAAAGTGCCGTGTGTCAGATTGTGAGATTATATGGTCGCTGGATAGAGAAAGGGCGAAGTTTAGAAAGTTGAAGAATGATATCATTAATGATCATTTGTTTGCTATTTATGAAATATTATTGACAAATGACAAAATGTATAGGAATCCGTATCTGTATTCTAGCAACGCTAAATGTTTAAATTTCGTTAGCTGTTAAACTTCCAATAAATGTTAAAAACTTCCGCTTAGTGTTAATACTTACCTCCCGCATATAGTAAAAACTTAAACGTTATATGTGAAGATAGTTTTACAAAACGGCAAAAGTAAAATAATTAAAGTTAAATAAACTTAAAAAAAATCAACAATAAAGCAATAAGTTAAAGGTACATCCATATGAAAATACGGGTCATATTATCCTGTTAATTCAGTTGCCATAGTTATTATTTTACTTTCGTTATGAAAGATGCACTGGCGGATATAGAGAGGTGGCATGGAACCATTTCTCTATATCCAGTACTTTTTTTATATAACGCGGCAGTGTTGTATTTTTGTTCTATGTTGCAGTGCTTTTGTGGCATGAAGCTGTGCAATTGTTATGTGATAATGTGCTTGCTGTAGTTTTGTTATGTGACATGGTAGTTTTGATATATAATATGAGGTGTTTTGTGATGCAGTTTTTATGCCGTCCATCCATCTGCCATTCCGTATGGTTTCCTATGTTACATGTATATCGATGCTATGCAGTTGTTATATGATGCTGTTCTTGCCGTATTTTTTATGTGACATAGTAGTTTTGATATATAGTATAGGGTGTTTTGTGATGCAGTTTTATGCCCCCCCCCCCCCCCCCCCCCATCCACCAAAAAAAATAAATATTTCTTTTCTTTCTTTTTTTTCATTTTATTTTTTTGGTGGGGCAGGGGGGCATATAGTAATCGCAGCGTCCATCCATCCATCCGTCATTCCGTCTGTCCGTACACACGAATGGGTAGTTAAATGACTAGGGTTAAGGGTTAGTAATTTGTTGGGACGGTTGAAAAACAGTTGGAAAAATATGTGGCTGTTTCCTGACACATAAAAACAACTTTTATTTGGCTTTTTTCTTTTGTGTATCTAAAGTTTAGTCACACATTCTAGTAATAAACTGGGCACAAAGAAACCACTTAAATACCCATTCGTGGAAACGTCCGTCCGTCAAGGTCACACATTTAAGTTTGTTTGACAACAATTTGAGTCTGTATGGGATTTCGTGCCCGGCCTGTAACTTCGTCATGCATAGATGGATTTTATAAATACTTGCTACAAATGATCAACATAACATGACGACATGCCTCGCGTAACACTCAGACTCCCACTTTAAATGTCAAGGTCACAATTTAACTTTGTTTAATGGCTCTATCAGTCACCTTGAGATTTCGTATCTAGTCTGTAACTTTGTCACCTATGGATACATTTCAAAAACACTTGGCTCAATTTATCATCATGACATGATGACGTGTCGTGCGTAAGACCCACACCCGTATCTAAAAAGTCAAGGACACATTTTTAGTTTGTTTTACAATACTTCGAGTCTATGTGAGAATTCGTGTCCGGCCTGTAACACTGTCATGCATAGATGAGTTTTATAAATACTTGCTACAAATGATCAACATAACATGGGACATAGCGTGCAAAACACTAAGACTCCCCCTTCAAAGGTCAAGGTCACAATTTAACTTTGTTTGACAACACTTTCAGTAAGTTTGATATTTCATATCCGGCCTGTAACTTTATCACCTATGGATAAATTGCAAAAACACTTGGCGAGTTGATAAACATGACATGATGAAGTGTCGCGTGAAAGATCCTGAATCTTGCTTTAAAGGTCAAGGTCACACTTTCAATGTGTTTGATATTTTGTGTCTTGTCTGTAACTTTGTCTTTAACTTGGTTCAATTGACCAAGATGACATTACAATTTGTCGCACCGTAAGACCCAGACCCGTACCTCAAAGGCCAATGTCACACTTTGAGTTTGTTAAACAACACTTTAAGTTTGTTTGAGATTGAAAGCCCTGTCTGTAACGTTATCATACATGGATGGATTTAAAAAAATACTGCATATGTCAAAAATGAGATGACGGAGTGTCGCATTAAGACCCAGAACCCTATCAGAGGTCAAGGTCACACTTTTAGTTTTTTTATATTGCATTTCTGGTATGTAACTTTGTTCTACATGGAAGGATTTTAAAATAGCTTTATACATGTGATCAATATGTTATGATAATGTGTACCTTTATTTTCCTAAAGAAATACCCAGACCTTTACATATATGTCTTGGTCAAGGTTACACAGAGGTCAAGCCACCTTTAAATGTAAAAATAACACATGGCTTTGCATTTTAGTCTGAAACGTTAGTCCATGACTCTTGATATTTATGGAAACATCGCTACCTATTATAAAAAATATTGTTATTTTCACAGACCATTTGGGGGTTGTGTGTGTGTGTGTGTATACGTGTGTGTGTGTGTGTGGGGGGGGGGGGGGGAATATGCGACTCTTACCAGTGACATTTCTTGTTATAGTATGCTGTTCAATTATTTTAATATGCTGTAATCTTACTACATAATGCTGTTCAATTATATTGATACTGTAATTTTCTTATGTGATGTTGTAGTTTTGCTATGCGGTATTTAAGTTTTTTTATATGATACAGTACATTTGGTATATGATGCGGTACACACGTTGTACGTGATGCTAGATTTTTTCTATGAGATGCGGTTGTTTTTTTTCTATTAATGCAGTACACTGGTATATGACGGTGTACAATAGTAGTACGTGACGCTAGGCTTTTTTCTATGAGATAAAGTTGGTTTTATTTGACTCAGTACTTTGCTGTACATGCGTTGTACGTGATACTGTATATTTACTACGATATTTGGTTGTTTTTCTTCCGGTATATGATGAAGTACATTAGTTGTACTTGAAGATGCATACATGTATATGTTGTACGTGATGCTATATATTTACTATAAGTTCCGGTGGTTTTTACTGTAAGATGCAGTTCTTTCGGTATATGATGCTGTAAAATGGTTGTACGTGATGCTGTATATTTATGATGAGCTCCCGTGGTTTTTACTGTAAGATGCAGTTCTTTCGGTATATAATGCTGTACATACGTTGTACGTGATACTATTTATTTACTGTGAGATGAAGCAGATTTCTTTATGATGATGTACATAAGTCGACGCGATACTGCATATTTACTATAAGATACGGTTGTTTTTCTATATGATATTGTGCATAAGTTTAATGTAATGCTGTTTATATGCTATTGGATGCGGTGTTTTCTCTATATGATGCGATACTTTCGATATATAATAATGTACATTAGTTGTACGTGATTATGCTTTGTTTTTTCTATATGATGAGGTATTTTCGGTAAATGATGCGGTATTTTCGGTAAATGATGCTGTACATATGTTGTACATGATGCTGTATATTAACTATGATACTCGGTGTTTTTTTCTATATGTTGTTGTTCATAAATTTAAGGTAATGCTTAAATTTAATATGGTATGCGATGGTTTTTTTTCTTCTATAAACGATACTTTCGGTTTACGCTGTTGTTAATTATTGTACAATTTTTAATATAGGATGCTGTGGATTTTCTTTATGATGCAATACTTTCGGTATATGATGCGGTACATTAGTTGTACAGCTGTATATTAACTATGAGCTGCCGTGTTTTTTTTTCTATATGATGCAGTACTTTCGGTATAAAATGTTGTATATTAGATGAACGTGATGTTGTATTTACTGTGAAATCCGTAGGGTTTTACTGTATGATGCAGTAAATTCGATATATGATCTGTACGTTAGTTGCATCTAATGGTGTATATCTACTATGCGATCCGATGGTATTTACTGTAAGATGCAATACTTTTGGTATATGATCTTAAGATTAGTTGTTAGTGATGCTATAATTTTAATTTGAAATGCGCTGTTTTTTCTATATGGTGCAGTACTTTCAGTATATGATGGTGTACATACGTTATACGCGATACAGTATATTTACTTTGACATTAGATTGTTTTAATATGATGCTATGGAACGCATTTTATATGTTTTATGTGCATTCCTTATTATATTATGTGCATTCATATTATGTGCATTGTTTATTATATTATTTAGATACGTTATTACATTATGTCGATACTTCATTATATTTTGTAGATACTTTATTATATTATGTAGACTGTTTATTACATTATGTAAATACGTCATAATATTGTGTAGATACTTCATTACATTATGTCGAAACTTTATCATATCCCTTCGAAAGTTTATTATATTATGTAGATACTTCATTATATTATGTCGAAACTTTATTATATTATGTAGATACTTCATTATATTATGTCGAAACTGCATTTACATTATGTCGAAACTTTATGATATCTTGTCAAAAGTTTATTATATTATGTAGATACTTCATTACATTATGTCGAAACTTTATTATATCTTGTCAAAAGTTTATTATATTATGTAGATACTTCATTACATTATGTCGAAACTTTATTATATCTTGTCAAAAGTTTATTATATTATGTAGATACTTCATTACATTATGTCGAAACTTTATTATATCTTGTCAAAAGTTTATTATATTATGTAGATACTTCATTACATTATGTCGAAACTTTATTATATCTTGTCAAAAGTTTATTATATTATGTAGATACTTCATTACATTATGTCGAAACTTTATTATATCTTGTCAAAAGTTTATTATATTATGTAGATACTTCATTACATTATGTCGAAACTTTATTATATCTTGTCAAAAGTTTATTATATTATGTAGATACTTCATTACATTATGTCGAAACTTTATTATATCTTGTCAAAAGTTTATTATATTATGTAGATACTTCATTACATTATGTCGAAACTTTATTATATTCTGTCGAAACTTTATTATATTATGTAGATACTTCATTATATTATGTCGAAACTTTATTATATTATGTAGATACTTCATTATATTATGTCGAAACTGCATTTACATTATGTCGAAACTTTATGATATCTTGTCAAAAGTTTATTATATTATGTAGATACTTCATTACATTATGTCGAAACTTTATTATATCTTGTCAAAAGTTTATTATATTATGTAGATACTTCATTACATTATGTCGAAACTTTATTATATCTTGTCGAAAGTTTATTATATTATGTGCATTCTTCATTATATTATGTCAAAACTTCCTATGATTTATGATGACGAGATCATTTTGACGGGATGATTTATATACTGACACCGTGTCAAAATAATGTTATTGTTTTATAGCATAAATGTCTGTATATAGCAATTATTATAAGTTAAAGTAATAAACTCTATTTTTTCGCTACTATTATACAATATTATACCAGATATAAGTTTTAAAAGATAATTCATCACAAAAAGATGAATGATATAATTATAATCAATGATTGAAATATTAATCGTGAATTGGACACCATTTTAAAATAGTTGTTTTTCTGAAAATAAAAGTAAGATATTTTATTCTTCAGCAATGAACGATTTACTGCTTCGTAATAAAGCAATACCATATATTGTTAGTTTCTTTCGATGTAAGTTACAAGAAGTCTGCTTGAGATGTTCAGCGTCAAAGTGAACTTTAAACCTCTGAGGAGCTTAAGTGTGCACTTCGATAAATAGGCTTTGGGAAGGCTTGTGTTTGAAACTCATAGGAATAACTACTGAGCTGGAACTGTTAATTGTTTCATGTACATTTGGTTTAGTCTGATGCTTTTAGTTTGAAACCGTTCTCAAACATAACAGGTTATTTTTGTGCTGGAACTGGATTTTTTTTATCTTAGTTTGAAAAAATAGGTTTAGAACAGTCTCCAAACGTATAAGTGTATATTCATGCTGGAACTGAGCTTTGTTACAAGCAAACAGTTTTGTTATTAGTTTGAAACTCAAACAATAACTTTAGGTTTCGTGCTGAAACTTGTATTAGTTTCATGCGCTTTGGTTTAGTTTGAAGACTAAGGTTTGAAACAGTCTTCAAACATATAGGTGTACTCTTATGCTGGAACTGAACAGTGTTCTAGACATACAGTTTTGGTTTGAGTTTGAAACAAATCTCAAACGTATGCTGTCCAGACACGTCGTTGAACAGCTGGTCTCATTATTAATAAAGTGTTGAACAACAGTTAGTTCAACTATACAGGGTTTGAAACATTATACTGTATATAGTTGATTGGTAAACTATGATCATTTGTCTGTATGATTTCTAAATATTAGAATCATTTTATTATCTTTATTTTGTTTGAAGTTTACTTATCATGAGGCAAGAAGCCTGAGGAAAATTTATATACCAGCAATCAATCATTAATATCAAATTGATATAAAGCTTATACTAAGGCTACTGTTAAAGGTAATAGCAATTACAATAACAGTAACATAATAACACAATAACAATGACAATAATAAAGAAAACTATAACGACAGCGATTACCATAACAATCTACTTCTATTGCTACTCTTCTACTGCTACTGTTAACCTTATTACTGTTTATTATAAACTCGCAGTATTAGGTTTGGCCAGTATATTCAAATAAAATCGTGACTGTTTAGATCTATATTTAGAAATTGTAATTTTTTTTGTTTGCATATTGAATAATAAATTATTTTTGTTCGAATCGAGTATAAAATGTGATTTTATTTTTGCATTTAAAATAATGTGAACATGCTACTACTGCTGCTGTTGTTGCTGCTGCTATTACTTCTACTACTACTACTCTACTACTACTACTACTACTACTACTACTACTACTTCTGCTCCTACCGTAGAAAGGAAGGGATGTGTCTATCCATGCTGAGATTTTTAAGAACAACTTCCAGTTCAATATTCTTTCTCTAAAGAAAAACTTGTTGTTTAAAGTCTTGTGTCAAGATTTTGGGTGAGTTTCTTGAACTTAAAACGGGATCTTCTGTAAGGTGATTGTGTCTTTAATGGATTAAGCTGTAAAAACAGCCTAGCTTGAAACTATGTTAAATAATTTTGTTCATACTATATAATATATATAAATTTTCCTCAGGCTTCTCGTCTCATGATTCGTAAACGTCAAACAAAAAAAATAATAATATGATTCTAATATTTAGGAATCATACAGACAATCATATCAATCAACACTTTACAGTATAATGTTTCAAACCCTGTAGAGTTTAAATAACTGTTGTTCAACACTATTTTAATAATGTGACCAGCTGTTCAGAAAACGTGTCTGGACAGCATGTCGGTATATGATTGTGTACATACGTTGTACGTGATGCTGTAAATTTACTTTAAAATGCGCTGTTTTTTTCTATATGGGGCAGTACTTTAGGTATATGATGGTGTACATTAGTTGTACGTGATGCTGTATATTTACTTTGACATGAGGTTGTTTTAATATGATGCAGTACTTTAGGTATATGATGGGGTACGTAGGTTATACGTGATGTTGTATATTTACTATGAAATACGCTGGTGTTTCTATATGATGCAGTAATATCGGTATATGATGCTGTACAATAGTTGTACGCAATACTGTATACATGTATTTACTATGAGATGCCGTGGAGTTTCTTTATGATACAGTTATGATTGTGTTATATATTATGATGTCTGTGTTGTTATGGTAGCTTGTGTGACCAATGCTGTCATTTCTTCTAATTACATGTGCTGTACTAATTGTGATTGTTGAATTGACTGCTATGTTTGTACTGTTATGGCAGCTGGTGAGACCGATGCTGCCATTTCTTCTCATTACATGTACTGTACGTATATGATAGTTGTTTAAAGTATTGTGTTTGTGCAGTTGTTGTTGCTGATGGGACCAATGCTATTATTTCTTATCATTACATGTGCTGTACTAGTTATGATTGTTGTATATACCTTTGTGTTTGTGTTGCTGTGGTAACTGTTGGTACCAATGCTGTCATTTCTTCCCAGTATATGTAAATGTTGTGATCAATGCTGTCATTTCTTTTCATCACTGTGCTGTATGATTGCTGTATATACTATGAGATGCGGTGTTATTCTGTATGATACGATACTTTCGGTAAATAATACTGTACATTAGTTGAACATCGTGCGTATATTAACGATGAGATGCTGTGCTTTTTCTGTACGATGCAGTATGTTCTGTATACGATGCTGTACATTAGTTATATTTGATGCTGTTGATTAGTTACGTGATGCGATGGTTTTTCACTATGAGACGCGGTTGTGTTTCTGTATGATGCAGTACTTTCGGTAAATAATGCTGTAAATACGTTGTGCGTGATGCCGTATATTTACTATGAGATGCGGTGTTTTTTTCTCTATATGATGCAGTACGTTTGGTACATAATACTGTACACTTGTTATGCGTGATGCTGTATATCTACTATGCGATGCGGTGTTTTTCTATATGATGCAGTACTTTTGGTATAATATACTGTACATAAGTTAAACGTGATTGTGTTTATTTATTATAAAATGTGAATTTACTGTATGATGAAGCACTTACGGTATATGATACGGTACATTAGTTGTTTGTGATGCTGTATATTTATTATGAGATGCAGTTGTTTGTCAGTACGACACGGTACTTTCGGTATAGATGCTGGACATACGTTGTACATGATGCTGTATATTAACTATGAGATGCGATGTTTTACTGTATTATGCAATACTTTCGGTATAGATGCTGGACATGCATTGTACATGATGCTGTATATTAATTATTAGATGCGGTGATTTACTGTATAATGCAATACTTTCGGTATAGATGCTGGACATGCGTTGTACATGATGCTGTATATTAACTATGAGATGCGGTGTTTTTCTATATAATGCAATACTTTCGGTACATGATGCTAGACATACGTTGCACATGATGCTCTATATTAACTATGAGATGCGGTGTTTTACTGTATGATACAATACTTTCGGTACATGATGCTGGACATACGTTATACATGATGCTGTATATTAACTATGAGATGCGGTGTTTTACTGTATGATGCAATACTTTCGGTATATGATGCTGGACAAACGTTGTACATGATGCTGTATATTAACTAGGAGATGCGGTGTTTTACTGTTTGATGCAATACTTTCGGTATATGATGCTGGACATACGTTGTACATGGTGCTGCATATTAACTACGAGATGCGGTGCTTTACTCTATGATGCAATACTTTCGGTATATGATGCTGGACATACGTTGTACATGATGCTATATATTAACTACGAGATGCGGTGTTTTACTGTATGATGCAATACTTTTGGTATATGATGCTGGACATACGTTGTACATGATGCTGTATAATAACTATGAGATGCGGTGTTTTACTGTATGATGCAATACTTTCGGTACATGTATATGATACTGGACATACGTTGTACATAATGCTGTATGTTAACTACGAGATGCGGTGTTTTACTGTATAATGCAATACTTTCGGTATATGATGCTGGACATACGTTGTACATGATGCTGCATATTAACTACGAGATGCGGTGTTTTACTGTATGATGCAATACTTTCGGTACATGTATATGATACTGGACATACGTTGTACATGATGCTGTATGTTAACTACGAGATGCGGTGTTTTACTGTTTAATGCAATACTTTCGGTATATGATGCTGGACATACGTTGTACATGGTGCTGTATATTAACTACGAGATGCGGTGCTTTACTGTATGATGCAATACTTTCGGTATATGATGCTGGACATACGTTGTACATGATGCTATATATTAACTACGAGATGCGGTGTTTTACTGTATGATGCAATACTTTTGGTATATGATGCTGGACAAACGTTGTACATGATGCTGTATAATAACTATGAGATGCGGTGTTTTACTGTATGATGCAATACTTTCGGTACATGTATATGATACTGGACATACGTTGTACATGATGCTGTATGTTAACTACGAGATGCGGTGTTTTACTGTATAATGCAATACTTTCGGTATATGATGCTGGACATACGTTGTACATGATGCTGCATATTAACTTCGAGATGCGGTGTTTTACTGTATGATGCAATACTTTCGGTACATGTATATGATGCTGGACAAACGTTGTACATGATGCTGTATGTTAACTACGAGATGCGGTGTTTTACTGTATAATGCAATACTTTCGGTATATGATGCTGGACATACGTTGTACATGATGCTGTATATTTACTACGAGATGCGGTGTTTTACTGTATGATGCAAAACTTTCGGTATGTGTTGCTAGACATACGTTGTACATGATGCTGTATATTAACTACGAGATGCAGTGTTTTACTGTATGATGCAATATTTTCGATATATGATGCTGTAAAATAGTTGTACGGGACGCTGTATATTAACTACGAGATGCGGTGTTTTACTGTATAGTGCAATACTTTCGGTATATGATGCTGTAAAGTGGTTGGTCCGGATGCTGTATATTAACTCTGGGATGCGGGTGGTTTCTATATGATGCAGTCCTTTCCGTATATGATGCTGTACATAAGTTGAACATGATGCTGTATTTTTACTATGCGATGCCGTGCTTTACTGTATGATGCAGTACTTTCGGTATATGATGCTGTACATTAGTTGTACGTGATGCTGAATATCAACTATGAGATTTGATGTTTTTTACTGTATGATGCAGTACTTTCGGTATATTATGCTGTACTCTAGTTGTACGTGATGCTTAGATTTACTATGAAATGCATTAGTTTTTCTATATGATGTAATATTCTCTGTATAAAAGCTGTACATTATGCGTTTGTGATGCTGTTAATTTACTATGAGATGCATGTTTTTCTGAAATATGATGCAGTATTTTCGGTTCATAGTGCTGTACATTAGTCGTAAATGATGCTGTATTTTTACTATGAGATACGGTAGTTTTCTATATGATTTAGTACTCTCGGTACATGATGCTGTAGATTAGTTTTACGGGATGTTGTTCATTAATTATGAAATGGGGGGGGGGGGGGGGGGGTTTCTGTAAGATGAAGTAATTTTGGTATATGATGCGTACATTGATTGTACGTGGTGTTATTTATTTATTATGTGATGCGGTGGGTTTTCTATATGCTGCAGTACATTGGTTGTACATAATGTTTTATATTTACTATAAGATGCGGTGTTTTTTCTATATGATGCAGTATCTTTGGTATATTATGCTTACATGGGTTGTACGAAATGCTGTGTAGTTATTATGTGATGCGTTGGTCTTTCTACATAATGCAGTTTTTTCGGTATATGATGTTGTACATTAATTATATGATGCTGTATACTAACTATGAGATGCGGTTATTTTTCAGTGTGATATTGTATATAGGTTGTTCGTGATGCGGCGTTTTTCTATATGATGCAGTACTTTTGGTATATGATGCTGTACATCAGTTATATGTGATGTTGTATATAATTTTACTTATATGATGCTGTTTATTAACTATTTGTTGCAATGTTTTTTTTCTAAATGATGATACTGTCGTTTTGTGATGCTACCAATTTTTATATGATATTTTAATAGTTTTAATATGCATAGATGTGTAAACTGGAGGGCTTAAGATTGTACATCTTTGCCCTACAAACTTTGCGCTTTTTCAATGAATCTGACAGGTTTTTTTCTTATATCTTTTTGTGTGTATAATTTTATAAAAAAACAACAAAAAAACAATAAAATATTTGAAAAAAAAAAAAAAAAAAAAAACACCCAACCGCCTTAAGACTAACTAGAATACAACATTTGTTTTTTTTATTATATCTAAAATATTCCGGAGGTCTACCGCAACAAGAAGGGACATTCCCTCAAAGACTTCTACCCCATGACTTTTCATACAGTACTTGATATGATGTTCCTGGTTTAAAACCCAATGGAAGTTCATTTTTAATACATCTGATAATTCTTTCTAAAACGAAACGTTTAAAATCACAAAATATTGGAGTAAATAACAATTTTTCACTTAAAAATTACCAGAATATAACATAAGGTTTTTAAGATTTCAACATTTTCCTGAGGAGAAACACCACCATCAGGAGACTCCTTCCTAAACTCTTTTCCATGTGTTGGCCTAGATTGCACGAAGAAATGTGTTTAAAATCCTGTGATTTTTTTTCAAACGTTTAAAAGTCAGACATTATTGGAGTAAATAACAACCATATTCTACTAAAACTATAACATTTGGATTTTAAAATATACTGCTGTTCATCATATTGTTTACACAAACATTTCAAAATATTTTGTCAGCTAATGCTTTTCATCATAATACTACTGATTAAAGTTAAACTATTAGTCATTGCTGTTTATCATTATTAATTGTTTGGTAACATTAACAACTAAAAATTATTCTACAAGTCACTGATGTGTATCATAGTATTACCATACTGATAACATTAAAACTTCAAATTATATTGTCAGCTGATGCTGTTTATCCTAATATATTGTTAATATCAACAGTAAAAGCCCGACTCTCTCTCTCTCTCTCTCTCTCTCTCTCTCTCTCTCTCAGTTAAACTGTTTGACAAACCTTAAGAAATTGTCATCTCTCTCTCTCTCTCTCTCTCTCTCTCTCTCTCTCTCTCTCTCTTATTACAAGTTTATATAATAACTACAACTTTCTTTTCTTCTAATTGTCTACAAAATTTGTTTACGTTAATAAGGTTCTGAAACTTTACTAATTGCATTAAACGTTGTATCTTATTTGAGCATGGATCGGATTTACATAAGCATGTAATCCAATCTATTTTCTGTGTACCTGTGTCGCAATTATCTTGGGTGACAGATGTGCAGTGTTGCCACTTTTTTTTTATTATTTCATTCGTTTCAACAGTAACACACTATGTGACTCATATAATATGCACTAATTACATAAAGTGTGCATGTACTATACATTCTTTAGTTTTACTATTAAACATTTGATATTACACTTTTGCCATTTTGCGAAAACAATTTTAATATTTAACGTTTAAGATTTTAATATTTGTGGGGGATAAGTTTTAACATTTACCGGAAGTTTTAAAATTTAGCGTTTATATTATTAAAGAAAAACAACTCTGTTCTCCGATATTTCGGGCTCCTGCCTCAAATTTTATTAACAGCTACATATTCTATGTCTGAGATTGCTTTAATGACTTCAGAAAAAAGTAAAAGAGAAGGTAATGTTCTGTTTTCCTATTCGTTTTGATATATTTACTTGAATCACCTCGAGTCGACGGAAATACGCTATACTTATGTTTGCTCAACTTAAACATTTAATAGCAATTTAAATAACATCAGTTATTCATTCCAAATTGGAGAACGAATCATTTTAGTTAAAATCTGTATATTTTATATGATTAATGTTTAAGAACAATCGCTGGTAGAAGCTATACATTGCATTGTGGGTGTGGCTTATATTCAGCAGTCCGACGCTACAGTGTAGTATTATTATGATCTGCTGACTACCGGTACTGAAAACCTTTCCTGTTGCAAGTAAATTGTACAGTCTCTGAATGGCCATCTTAACTGCATGCACAATTAATGTAATTGCTAACAGAATACATCCAATGTTAAGCTCTATACCGAGTTAGCATATAACACACCCCTAGTCATGGTCAGAGAGACAACTTAGGTGTAAATGGTACTTGGAATGAACGTGAAAGATTAATACATAATATATTTGGAAAGAGAAAAAATGAAAATGGCGATGATTTATTATTTAACCAGGCCATGTAGTCTCAGTCGGTAGCACGTATGAATATGTTCGAACACTGGTTAACTCTTGGTAGTCATGTTGAATGTTGTTAGAGTGATTGACATGTACAGCAGTTCTGAGCCTATTATTCTATAAGGCAGCAATAACACTACAGCATCGGGCAAAATTGTTCCGATTGGTCAATTACATGGCTTGGGTGAATGCTTGTATTGGATGATACACACACACGCACGCACGCACGCACGCACGCACGCACGCACGCACGCACACACACACACATTAATTTTGAGGGTTGAATGAATACATTTGGGTAATGTATTAAGTTAAAAAAGAAGACAAAAATGTTTGTATTCCATCTTAACAGCGGATGAGTTGTTTCTTAATGCAAGTTGCAAAAAATCCAGCATACTTTTATCATTATATGTAATTGTACAATTAAGTAGAATTGAATTTAAAACTGAAAACGTAGTACATGTACAATCAGATAAAATAGATTACTATAATCCATGTCGATGCTTTAAAAACTATGTATTTCCGTTTATACTCCATGATTGTTTTTTCTTTCGTGTTAGGTATAATATACGTATCTGTTCTAAAACACATGTCTTCCATTGCCTGCGTTGGTGAATCGCTCATTCCCCTCCACTGGAACGTGCTTTTGTAACTTAATTTATCGCTTGTGACATATACATGATACTGGATACACATGCATTGAAAACTTGGAAAATATACAGTATAAACAGAGACTATTTATAGTTTAAAGGAGCAAATCTTAAGTTTTGGTAATACATATCTATATATAAATTAAAGTAACTACTTGAAAACTATAGTATTGATAATGTTATCTAAAGTGTATCTAAGGTTATTACATAAATCAATCCGTTATAAATGAATATGGTGTTAGTTTCATAGTTGAATATATTACCAATATTTTAAAATCCATTTCAGTTAAATAACATGAAGCATTAAATGCCGCCTTGGACATGAGTCGTTATCGATAAGTATAATTCATGAACAGACACTGTAACAACACACGTTATTGCGTATTGAATCGATGGCAAACAATCCAATACCATTGGAATGAATTAGTTTATTCTAATTAAATAATTTTTGCTAATTGCAAAGCAATTGCAGACCTTATACAAAATCGCTGTCGAGTCTGTTTCCTGTGTATAACCAATATTGCGTGGTATGTTTGAGAGACAATCAGGCCCGAGTTAGGGATCGAACCCAGCAGTCTATGTATGAGCGGTCAACACTATTTACACTGCACTTCCGTACTGCTTTAATAACCAATTACATAGAATTATATTATTTTAAAATAATCAAATGGATTGTATATATCTTTGCCATATCCATCCTCCAATTCATCTTTAATCTTTTAATATTTTTTTCTTATCAAAGTGATATTTTCTTTCAATCTTCGGACACAAATTTTGTTCAGGTTTTCAGATACTTGGATTAAATGTGGAACTCCTATCTGGTTGACCATATGGTCAGTGTAATGTGTGGCTGGAGAACGTAATCTAGAGATAATAATCGAAATGTACTAAAACTGACAAGTTAATGACCTGACCTTGATAAGAGGCCGAATCACGATTAATGGCCAAGTTAGCTCGTTTACTTTCCAGGTGCTTGAATTAGTGCTGTTTAATTTTATGATGAAACTTTCGTCAAATGTATTTTTTTTTTTAATTTTGACAAAAATGAGGTCATAAAGATATCAATTTTACATACGTATGTATGAAATTACAAAAATGAACATTATTATAACAATTGGTATACTCTATATTAACTTTGTAAAAACTACACTGAGATTTTAGTCTTTATCAGACATACATGTATTAAACTTTTAGAAAAAAAATCATTGGCTATACGTACTGGACCCAATTTTTAATATTTATTTTTTATCAATCTTACACCAACACCCTCACTCCCCTTTTCTCTAGGTAAGAAAAGGATGCTTATAGAAAAGAACGTATATAATGTGTATGTTAAAGTTTGTGGTTTAAATTGGTGCATGATATAATGATTATGGCAGTTTTAGCACTAATTCTAATCATTATGGATTGCTATTTGTATATAAAATAAAAATAATGAAAAAAATAATGTCACTGGTTAGTGTCGCTTCACCCCCACCCCCAAAGTGGTATGTGAAAATGGACTGATGTTTCAGACTAGACAACCAATTTCTTTCTTTTTGTTACATTAAAGTGTGACCTTGACCTTTGTATAACTTTGACCATGACATCTAATGTAAAGGTCTGGGTATTTCTACAGATAAATGCAGATGACACGTAATCATGGCATGTTGATCACTTGTGTCAAGCTAGTTTTCTCCATGTATAACAAAGTTACAGACCAGATATGAAATATCAAACAAACTGAAAGTTTTACCTTGACCTCTGAGGTAAGATTTTGGGTTTTAATGTGACACTTCGTCATGTCATGTTGATCAATTGATGAATTGAGTCAAGTGTTTATGAAATCCATCCATGTATGATAAAGTTACAAACTGGACTTAAAATCTCAAACAGACCCAAATTGTTGCTGTACAAACTCAAATTGTGACATTTGCCTTTGAGGTACGTGTCTGGGCCTTACGTGCGATACATCGTCATGTCATATTGATCAATTGAGCCAAGTTAAAGACAAAGTTACAGACCAGACACAAAATATCAAACAAATTGAAAGTGTGACCTTAATATTTAAGAAAAGGTCCTGAGTCTTGCACGCGACACTTCGTCATGTTGATCAACTCAGCCAAGTGTTTTTGAAATTTATCAATAGGTGACAAAGTTACAGGACGGACATGAAATCTCAAACAGACTGAACGTGTTGCAAAACAAAGTTAAATTGTGACCTTGAACTGTGAAGTGGAAGTAATGGTCTTACGTGCGACATGTCGCCATAGTATGCAGATCATATTTAGCAAGTTTATATAAAATCCATGTATGCATGACAGTTACAGGCCGGACATGAAATCTCAAAGAGTTGTCAAACAAACTCAAAGTGTGGCCTTGAGCTTTAAGGAACGGGCCTCGGTCTTACGTATGCAGCCTCGCTATGTCATGAACTGAGCGAAGTGTTTTTGAAATGTATCCATAGGTAACAAAGTAAAAGACCAGACACGAAATTTCAAAATTATTACCTTGACATTTTTGGGAGTATGGGTGTTACGCGCGACACGTCATCATGTATTGTTGATCATTGGTATCTTGCAAGTATTCATAAAATTCATCTATGCAACACAAAGTTACAGGCCGGACACGAAATCTCACACAGACTCAATTTGTTTTAAAACAAACTGAAAGTGTGGCCTTGACCTTTGAGTTATGGGTATGGGTCTTACACCGGACGAGTTGTCATATTATGTTAATCATTTGTAGTAAGTATCAATAAAATCCATTCATGCATAGCATAGTTACAGGCCGGACACGAAATACCGGACGGACGGTCGGACGCTGCGATTACAATATGCCACTCAAACAGTTTTGGGGGACATAAAAAATTATGAAATTCCTGCTAAGTGATTTAAACTATTTTCAAATAAACATGTTTTTTAAGCAACAGATAATGCTAGTATGCTGTACACATAACAACGAAAATAACACAATCAGCAATATACAATTGTTTATTTTGCTTGATAAAATGATATATATATTGTTTTTTTTTTCTTTATGGTGTATAGCACGTCATAAGAAACAGACATATCGCCCTACTTGCACAATTTTTAAAAAAAACATTTATTTGAACTTGTTATTAATAAATATATCCACAAATTAATTTCAAAAAAAATTATTTTCACAATAGTTAATTTAAAAGAATTTTAAGGTAAATCAGTTTGAAAATATATATTAAAGTAAGTTCTAAGACATTTTTCCAGATATTTTCGTACTGAATATGCAAACGGATATGTATAATGATTGAGATTTGTGCATTTAAACACCATAAAATTATTTACTATTAAACACAACACATTTTTGTTATCCCTGCAGTCGAATTCGACATGGTCAGCTTGAACCTTTTGGTACAGAATCACCTGTGTATTTAATACGGATGTTTTTATCTTTTCAGCATTCACTGAAATACTTCATTTTACACCATTTAACAAGATTATTTCGTACTAAACCTCATTTAAAAGACCTTACTAGTGGATAAATTTGCAAGACCAGCAAACTTGTTACTATATATATACTATATATACAAGGCCCCTGTATAACAGAACATGCTTAACGTATAAAACAGCAATATTTCTGCACCTCTTTGGTCAATAGTGTGTTTTTCAAACCGGAGTATAACGACACATAAAGCAGGGATTTAACATTGATCGTTTTTCTACTGGCTCGCTGGTTGATAATTAGTGTAATGTTTCGGTCTGATACCAAAGTCGGCACTGACATATCAAACAGTTCTATTAATGTTGTGCTAAAATAACATGGAGAATACCTGCCTCGTTTTGATAACCGATATAATTGCTTTTTACAGATATCCTACAGGCGATTATTTCTGAACATTGTAAACTTCCGTTATTCCGATGTTTGATCAAACATATTAATATGGAACTAATAAATGAAACCCTCCATCAGTTTTTTATTTGAATGTGAACATTGTATATTTGTACCTTTACATGTATATCATGACAGAACTACATAACGTAAATAAGATTCCATTTCATTTGCAAATGTTGGATTATTGATGATTTACTATTAAACCAGACCGTAACGATAATTTGCCTATGACGACACAAGCACCTGGTCCAATGGAAGGTGTTTATTAAAGTTTCACTGTACCGGTCTCTTAAAGAAATGAAACTTCAATTTAATATATAACATCCGTGAACACGGAAATCTGAATCCTTTAAAATAATAAATGTGCCGTGAAAATTTCCGCTATATAGATTAGGATGACATACGCCTGAGAGTCACAATTATAAGTTGATTTCAAGGCGCAATAATATTTGTGAAAGGCATACGTCTTTAAGGTAATAACAACTCATTATAATCATTTAAAGAGAACAACTTTCAAAATCAGTATTGCTGCAATAAACAACCACTGTTCGAAATGGGGCCCCTCCGTTTATATGCAGGCTATGTGTAGCCCAGATGCAGTTACTAATGTAAACACAATCGTTTGCATAATTTGGACAACGATGTGTTTATTCACTGTTCACTGTTCATCTTCTGAGAACTTTGTGCTATAAAAATACATTAACTGTATATTTAATAGAAGAAACATTTTAAATACGTTTTGATACATTACGACTTATAAAAATGAACTGTTACATTGTGCTTATTTAATTTTGACAAATTGTATTAACTGAGTGAGATATACTGGAAGGGAAAATACATTTGGTGAGTTAGCAACGTTATATTTAATTATCATTTAGTAAACAAAATAATAGAAAAAGATCAACCTCATTTACTTATTTTCAACTTAACTCCCCCTGCCTTCTTATTCAATCGTTTTAGTGGGATTTTGTTTTAAAAGAGTGAGAACTGTTGAATTCGTCCCGCGTTGACGTAGCTTTTTGTTAACGTTTTAATGCAGTTACAACTACCAATGTATAGGTTAGAAGTTTTAATATATTTTCTATGACAGAAGCAAATTCCATGTAACTTCGAACCAGCTTAGCTGTTGTTCTATTTTCTCGTTCCTGGTTACCAGTCATCGTCTTATTGCATAATTTGTATTGATAGAATTAAGCCCTTGATAGACACAAACATTGATTGACAGTTTGTTTCAAAAAAAATACTTCGCGTGCTCCTCGTGAGTTTTCATTGGATTCAATGAATTAAGGGGGCGTGTTTATCATTGAAGATGAATGTGAATTTGAGGGATTGCGATATTTGTGTAGTTTCATGCGGCAGCCACGATTATTTTGTAGTTGCATGTTGCAGTGAATCCACGTGATCTGATATTATGGACTGGTGTGAAAATCGAAAGAAAGTGTCCGCTTCAGGTAACATTTTGCTAATCGCTTTCATAATATTTCATGAAATTTACAAAACAAAGACGAACGCTGTCTCTGCATGGAGTTGAACATACCGGTGCTATTAAATGGAGCGCGTGGTCCAGTAGCAGAGCATCAGATCCATGATCGGAGGGTCGTAGATTCGATCCACCGTCATGGTTATGTGAGCACACGTATGTAACTGGTTCTGCCTAATGAAATTTTGAGCGTGACTTGTTTCACAGTCGAAGTAAAACGTTTAAACTCAACTGACTTTAGTTGGCATGGAAAAGTCGTATTAACTGCAAAAAGTGTAACGTCGTATTTTGATCAGTTGAAAAGATGGGGTGTTGAAATTTACAAAAAAAAAAACAACAACACATACGCCGTTACACATTTTGCAAATATATATGAGTTTTGCATGGCCCGTTATATATGTAATAGCACTGAAGGTTCATCTTTTTAAAGAGACAGCGTTCGTCATTGTTTTGTATCTTTTCATGAGATGTTAATTTTAAGAAAGTAATCTGCAAAAAAATGTTACCAGAAACAGGGACATTTCCATTGACTTTTACATAAGGGCACGTAGACTCGCCACCGTAGTAAAAAAATTATAGCATCGTCTGTGTAGCTTCATAAGATGGTTAGACAATTTCTCTTGTAAAATATCGGCAGAAAGAAACATCTCTTAATATGTTACTAACGAAAGATTTCTGTTTAAATATATTTACGTGATATTTATCTTGTCCTGCATACGTCTACGATTACAACGAGACACTCCTAGAAGAGAAATTTTCTCTTCTGGAAGGATCTCGCTTTTACAGAAAATACTGAAGAGAAGTTTATTTTGTGTGCTTAACAGATTTGAAATATCCATTCATTCAAACGTCTGCATTTGAACACTTTTTCTAGAAGAGAAAATTTCTCTTTTAAAATATTATCGATAAAAAAAATGACATCTCGCCTGTTGCTAGCGAGACATTTCTTCTTTCAGTATGTTTACGAGATATTTCTCTCGTTCTGCATGCTTTTTCAGATTACAACGAGACAATCCAGAAGAGAAATTTTCTCTTCTAGGAGGGTCTCGCTTTTACAGACAATACTGAAGAGAAGTTTCTTTTCTGCTTGACAGATTTGAATTATCCATTCTTTCAAACGCGCGCATTTGAACACTTTTTCTAGAAGAGAAAATTTCTCTTGTAAAATATTATCGGCAGAAAAGAAACGTCTGGTATGTTGCTAGCGAAAAATTTCTTCTTCTCGTATGTTTACGAGATATTTCTCTTGTTCTGCATACTTCTCCGATCACAACAATACAATTCTAGAAGAGAAATTTTCTCTTCTGGTAGGATTTCGCTTTTACATATTATACTAAAGAGACGTTTCGTTTTCTTCTTGACCGTTTTGAAAGATTCATTCTTTCAAACGCGTGCATTTGGATACAATTTCTAGAAGAGAAAATTTCTCTTGTAAAATATTTCATAACAACAGCGTATTTCTTAAAAATATGTCATTTTATTGGTCTCATTCGTACTTAAAGTCCAATTCAGCTCATTTGAAGGGGTAAAACACACTTTTGGATTTTCTCTTTTTATTTTGGAGCGCATTCATTACTCCGTGAAAAAAGCATCGAACCGAAACATAAAGACAATATGAGCATCTGCACTTGGTAATAATGCTTCCTAGCAGGTTTCATAAAATTCCAACCTGAGGTTATAGAGAAATAGTGCGGACAAGAATTTGGTCACAGACTCAATGAAAGGGCAATAACTCTGTGAAAAATCATCGAACAGGAACACAAAGATATTATGCGCATGTCTACTTGGTAGTTATGCATCCTAGCAAGTTTTATAAAATTCCAACATTGGGTTACAGAGAAATAGCAGGGACAAGAATTTGGTCACAGACAGAATCAAAAGGCCACAACTCTGTGAAAAATCATCAAACTGGAACACAAAGACATTACGCACATCTGCACTTTGTAGTGATGCATCCTAGCAAGTTTCATAAAATTCCAACCTGAGGTTGCAGAGAAATAGCACGGACAAGAATTTGGTCACAAACAGAATCAAAGGCCATAACTCTTTGAAAAATCATCGAATTGGAACAAAAAGATATTATGCACATCTACACAAGTCTTGGAAGTGTTCATCCTAACAAGTTTCATAAAATTCCATCCAGAGGTTGTAGAGAAATAGCCCGGACAAGAATTTGGTGAAGCACGGACAGACGGACGAAGCGACGACTATATGCTTCCCCCCTTTGGGAGAGCATAAAAACATACTCTTACTGATTTTATCAGTGGTATTGCCCCTCTCACTCCCATTCTAACATTGTATATATATTAAGGCATATTTTTACACTTTCAAATTTAATATTTAATAATATTCCTACATTAATGTGTTCACTGAAGTTTTAACAACTTGTTTCAAGTAATTGCCCTGTAATAAATGAAAAATTTGCCAATGTAAAATCAGCCATGTTACTACTGCGACAAACAGACACACAAGTGATCTGACCATACAACTTGTAGAATGTCTCCAGTCTTCAGGTGGCGGAATCCATTGCTCAATTATTGTTTAGTTAGTGACATTTAATGACATCAAGGGCTAGCAGACAATCCATTTACCTAACTTCTCTTTCCTGGGATCCTGAAAGGTAAACAGTACTCGAGCACACCCACCTCTGCAATTAACTGATAACTTTCCCACTTGAATCAGTAGTGAGAGATGAATCACAATGAGACACAATGTTGTATATCAATCATCGCGTAGACTGCGGTCAAGCGGAAATTTGAATTCACGACCACTGGATTGATGGTCATACGAGCTACTGACTGAGCAAACTGACCTGGTAAAAAATTGTGCATACAAGTGTTCAGAGTTGTATGTTTTAAGTTATTTCACAACAGTTCAATTCATGTCAGAGTAAAAGGTTCTTTGTTGTTTTGTTTTAAATTGTCTTACACAGAAAAGTAGATTTCATCTACATACAACTACAAAGTCAATTACACTTGTACTAAGTTTCTATCAGATTGTTTTCCCTTAGAAACTTTTCCTCATCTCTCTATTCAAATTTGTCTTTATAATACCTGTAAAATGTGCTTCTAAAACTGCTCACACGCCATACTGACATTCTTCTGTAGAAATACTTCAGAGTGCCATTATTTACTTCCTGGCCCCTGGGCATTCATGTTTCAGTTGACACTGTGTATCTGCAACATATTCAGGAAATAAGATTAAATACAAAATGATAGATACAAGAATATATTTAAGAAATTTTTTATTGTTTCCATGTATACATCACTGCTAAAACAGCCATTTAACAAATCTCTAAAAATGATTGCCAGTGAAACTTTATTAAACCACAGTCAACTCACACAAGAAACTGCTTAATTAACCCTTTACTTCATATAGACGCTTTTGGACACTCTAATATAGAAGGCTTTGGACACCTCTAATAAAGACGCCTTAGGACACCTCTTTTAAATTATTGGGTGAAATATGTTTATATTAACTGACAGAGTGGAAAACAGTGCAGGAATGTTCAGATTGCTCATTACTAGCAATCTGAACTGTTCCTGCACTGTTTTCAAAGGACTGTGATTGGTGCAGGAAAACGTGTATCTATGGAGTAAAGGTATGGGAGTATATTGACATTTAATACTCAATGTGATGGTGTAAATAAACATTACCAACACGCACATAATTAAATAACTTACACATCAGGGAATTCAAAGTATACTTTGTAACTATATATTACCACCTTATTATAATTTTATGCGTCAGTTTTTAGAAACTACATCATTTGCTTTGTTTACATTTTCTATTTTGAACAAACTGCTTTTATTGTTCCGATCAACGATTGTAAACCGTATGACAAAAATTATGTACAAGTACATATTTCAAGATGGATGTAAACACTTAGTCACAGGCAGTGGTCAAAAATTTAAAATAATCTACATACATGTACTAGTATATAACTGATTTATTATTTGAAAGTACCTAACGAATCAGGGACATAATGCCAACAACTGAATGGAAACAAAGTTAGATCACTAAGGTGCAATGGTTCAACTGTCTTCAATTGTGTGCTGTCTACATAAGAAATAGTATTACATTTCCATTATTAAATTATGGTTTGGCCAATTATTTTGCAAAATTTTGATAATTTTCCAATATTATGGTAACTATGAAAGCATTTATTTATGTAGCCGGGGCAGTTATTGCTTTTTTTCTACCTTTACTATTCAAACAAGCATAGCATTGCCAAAACGGGTTCTATTTTTAAATAAGACATATCAATGTGTGTTGTATCGTATTCTTGTTTGCATCCTATAAAAAATTTGCGCCAATTATACGCATATCAAAATGACGTCAATATTATGATGTTATGGATTGCCATTTTGTTTGAAGCAAAATGACATTGGGGCACTTGAAAATTGATTGGAAAAAAATGAAAATGCCTTAAATCAAAGAATTTCCTGAAATTTCTTACTTAAATGAGGTCTTGAAACTTGACAATTTATTGCCGTTTCCGATAGATTCCTACAGAGTTAATATAAATTAATTTCAAATAACCATGAATTTACTCAATTGAACCCATAACAATGGAAATAATAACAAAATTATACAGCTGCAGTCTTTTTATTTCACTCGATATAACAGAAATATAAAGATAGTTTACCAGTGTGACATATTTTCAGCACATCGTCAGAATTAGATATATCGCCGAACATGCACACATTTTGGAAAAACGGTAATTTTTATCTGTTGTTTTTTCAAAATAATATATGTATACAATTTTTTTTTAAATCTACTATTATCAAAGTAGTAAATTGTAAAGAACATAGCAGTTAGTACATTAGACAATATATAAGTTTCTTTTTAAATATACAAATGGCAATACATAATGATTGAGATCAGCACATTTAAACATCAAAATTACTATCAGGTACACAACATTTGCCTTTTCCCTGCAGCCAGAAATTCGCTGTGTCAGCTGGAACATTGTCAGGAGTAGAATAGCACATGGAAGGGCTGTAGGATGAAATGTCTGTACCCTGTAAATGACTTTTAATCTATGTCTGGTATTAAACAAATAGACATACCTGATAATTCATTACTTTACTTCAACTGCGTTTCATCAGGACAAAATCTCTTTAAACAAGTCATACAGCAGGTCTCTTCTTGTCCTTTCTATATAAGCAGCTCCAAGCCGACAGAAATATGTCTGCACACCAAAGCCTGAAATAGAAATAAAAATAACTCATTTTGAAGACAATTACAATGGCAATCACATCATGGAAATGATGAATGCATTTTATTACTGTACTTAGGATCTCATAGCAATTTGCAATGCGCGGCAAGCTGTCAAGATGTTGGGTGAGTATCTTGAACTTAAAACGGGATCTTCAATAAGGCGACTGTGTCATCACTGAATAAAGCTGTGAAACAGCCTAGCTTGAAACTATGTTAAACAATTTTGTTCAAACTATATTATATATAAATTTTCCTCAGGTTTCTTGCCTCATGATAAGTTAACTTCAAACAAAAAAAATAAATAAAATGATTTAATATTTAGAAATCTTACAGACAAATGATCATATCAATCAACTATATACAGTATAATGTTTCAAACCCTGTAGTGTTGAACTAACTGTTGCTCAACATTTTTTTAAATGATCAGACCCGCTGTTCAGACAACATGTCTGGACAGCATGTTTGAGACTTAAACCTAAACTAAAACTGCATGTCTGGAATACTGCTCAGTTCAAGCATAAAAATACGCCTATATGTATGAAGATTGTTTCAAACCTAGGTCTTCAAACTAAACTAATGTGCATGAAACAAGGTCAAGTTTTCAAATTAAAAACATCAAACTAAACTAATGTGCATGAGGCAATCCCCAGTTCCAGCACAAGAGCTATTCCTATAAGTTTCAAACACCAATTCTTCCCAAAGCCAATAGCTAGAAAGAATCTTTGTCTCAATGTACTCTCCCTCATATGCAATTAAGCTTCTCGGAGGTTTCAAGTACACTTTGACACTGAAAATCTCAAGCAGACTTCTTACAGCTAGCGTCAAAAGAATCTAGCTAAATATGGTATTGCTTGTTAACGAAGCAGTAAACAGCTCTTCTCTGTACCTGTGTGTTTGTGACTAATGTTTCTAGTCCCTCTGCCAAGTAGTCCCGGGGACTTGCCCACGGGTTGGCACTATAGAGTGTGTGTCTGTACCAAAAATCTGACTTTATATTCAGGTAAACACCTACTTGAAAATGATGTTCAATTCATGATTATTATATTAATCATTGATTATAATTTTATCATTCATCTTTTTATGATAAATTATCTTTTAAAACTTATACTTTAAATAGTAATATAATAGCAAAATGAACAGAATTTATTACCCCTCTTTTAATAATTGCTATACACAGACATTTATGCTATAAAACAACCATATTATTTTTAACAACCAATCTAATAACTATTCAAGACACAACTCAAACTTGTCGTCCAGTCATGGAAAAATCTTTATAAATAATTTTTATATTATTCGTATTTTAACAGGAATCTTTCTACTTGCAACAAATGGACAAATAAACATTTCAGAGGCAAAGCTTTTTTGTAAGTTCCTCTTCAACAAATATTTTAGGAGAACACCATGCAATGCTACACACAAAATATCTAAAGACTAGGCCTTGAACTTTAAGAGAAAGTCAAGTTTCGCTTAAAATCTGTTTATAATCCCTATTTGTGGTTGAATCACGCTGGTTCAATAACTTGTCCATGATCTTGTGGTTACATAACTGCTGTGCAAGTTTGGTTAGGATTCAATGAAGGTGCTATCGTGTCTACAAGAAAAAGGTTATTTGAAGGAGGAAGAACAGACAGATGACGAAAGACAATTTACCATGACATAAGCCCTGCTGGGCTTTGGCCAGTAGAGCTAAAAATCAAAGTCCTGTGCTGGGCCTCAATACATCCTGGACCCTCCATTTGAACAAACTTGAAACACCTATTTTACCAAATAAATACAAATTTGGCTGGACAGACTTTGGGAAGAAAATTTATGAACGTTTAAACTGATAAGACCCCGGGGTGGTCAGATTTTCACCCTTAGGACAGAAGAAAACCTGGAAGAATATCATTAATTAGATATAAAAACTTTGTTGTAATTCCAATGAAGATTTTTGAAATTTCAAAAAAAACAACATACTTATAAAAAAATAAGTTTCATGTATCAATGATTCATACCAAATTTAGTGAAAACCTGTCAAGTTGTTCCAGAGAAGAATTTGTTTAAAGAAATGTATGATATGTTATGCTATACCTATTGTCTGTTACAATGTGGTGCCTGTACCTATTGTCTGTTAAAATGTGGTGCCTGTACCTATTGTCTGCCATGTGGTGCCTGAACAAATTGTCTGTTATATGGTGCCTGTACCAGCAAGTATATACATCTCAAGTGGTAACATCACTGCCAAATCATGTCTCTGTGTATAAATCCTTCTCTGGACCATGACCTGCAACAACTTAAAATAGAAAAAAACAGTCCTTTACTATATTGTTTACTCAATGATAATGTGGATACCTATCAACTGATGTGGCGCTCCCTATTAACTCTTAGACTAAACTAACAGTTTGAAATTTTCTACAACCACTCTCTAAAATGTTGTAAATGTTTACACACGACAAATTAGAAGTATCACAAAACGTGACTAATACCTTCAAAACGTTGCTTTGACATATATTCCGAACATAGAAATGTAAGATAGCAACCTACAATTTTAAAGAACAGAGCAATAACTCTGCATGGAGTTAAGCCAGCAGTTCAGCGAGACATGGAGTGGTATTCATCAACCATTCTTAAGAATATTCTTACAACTTGAACCCAAGAATATACTAGAAATGTGTCCATGGGACACAGGTGCCCCTGCTTTGTAACTACATTGTAGATATCAATAAAGCCAAATGTCAAGTTTCATCAAAATCGGTCCATCAATAAAGACTTTAGAGTTCGGAAACCGTCACCCAATCAGAGTCCAGATCACCTAATTAATGTGCGCCAATTCCATTTATTGTCATACTGTACATTGGTCTTGTTGATATACAGCCAAATATAAATTATCATCAAAACCGGTCCATAAATAAAGACTTTAGAGGTCAGAAACTATCAGCTAATCAGAGCCCAGAACACCTAACTAATATGCAGGGATTTTGACAGAAATTGAACTTGAGCTTTAGTTTATCACTATACATCTTTCTATAAATTTGAATCAAAGCCATCTAATCCTTTAAGAGATATTTGTCAATAATCTAAGTCCAAAAAGGGGCATAGCTCCATCAAAATCATCAGACCAGAACGAAATACAAACTTGAACTGTATTATCTGAATGTGAAGTCACACACCAAATTTGGTTTAAATAAGTTCATTAAAACTAAAGACGTCAGTCGGAAACCATTTTCGTATTTACATAAGTATGTAAGTACAGGACGTACTTACGGACAGCGGTGATACCATATGCTCCCCCACCCCCCAATGAAAATGGCGGGGGCATAATAAACAAAAACTTTGACATCATTTTTGAGGCAAAAATTTGCATGCATGCAGGGACACCTAATATACAATCAAATACACTCTCACAATTATTCCATCTGTCATGGCAAGTAGGTGACTACAACTCCTGATTATTTCTTATCAGGGCTTGAAATTTCTGATAAAAGCTACTTACCGCCCTTTCCAACATTTTTAATTAAATGCTTAAAATCCAAGAAATATTATGGTCAGTTTCTTAAATCTTATGAGCGGACGAGTGGAATTTTCCAGTCCTGCTTATCTATAGAAACTGTATCAGTGTGGACAAAATTTGTATTTATTTGAATATTAGATAACATAGTAACATGTAAAGCTTTACGGTATTTAAATCATTTGATTTTTTGATATTCAAACTGTTTGATTGTTGGCCACGTAAGGGGAGTTGAAAGTGGTTATTACAAGTTTTGAGCTTTCTTTACAATGGCACTAAGACATAGTAAAGCCTGGCAAAGCCTGTCAAAGATCATGTAAACATGACAAACAAAACCCCAGACATTATCAAGGCATGAAATGTGCCAAATGTCAAAAGACACTACTTACCAAAGATACCTGTGAACAGAACAGACATTCAGGTAAACTGTTCAAGTCAACTGTTTGGGCAAACTAAGTTCATGACATCACCAGTTGTCATCTTTCCTGGAAGTACCAATGTCGCCAGTGCTCTGAAAAGAGAAGAAGTCCAGAAGGGATTATAATATTTAAAGCATACATAAAATCCACAAACAAAAACTAGTCACATATAATATACATCATTTGATTATTTCTATAACATATGATACAAATGTTTTTATGAAGTTTCACCATAACATGAGTAGTTTGTTCTAAAAGAGATAAAAGCTGAGCTAAACATAAAAGTTTAACCGGCGGATGACTACAATGACAATGGCTTTTTGTTGTTTTGTTTTTCAAAAAGACAAGCTTGAAAAATGCATTGAACATCAGATGGAATCCACTTATTACTTGCATTTATATAAAACAGGTGCAGACATGGACACATGATACAATGGATATTGATACTCTTTTAAGTTAATTTTATTTTTTTTATATAAAAACCAGTACCTGTTTTATGGTGAAATCTGCATCTTTGCCTACTGCACATGAAGTTGTTGGTACTTCTTAATAACTTGTTCCATGTTTTATTTTCCATACGGTTTCTGTGGTTTGCTGCGTAACAACAAGCTCTGCATCTTTAACTTCTGCACATGAAGTTGTTGGTACTTCTTAACAACACGCTCCATATTTTATTTTCTATACGGTTTCTGTGGTTTGCTGCATCACAACAAAATCTGCATCTTGCCCCTTTGTCCAAGATCTGTAATATGAAAAATTTAAAATCAGCATGAAATTTTCTGAAACATAGTCCAATTTCTCTTCTTTTTTTTAAAAGTCTTAGTTTGTACATGATTAAATGGTAAATGTTACACAACATTCATGTCCATTAAATATGACCAGTGTAATAAACATTTTGTGTTTTTTTTAATTTTCAAACTGATAATTAGTAATTTTTGGGCATCAACTTTAACATCTTTGCTAATTTTTAAATTTCTTCTTTGTTATACAGCAGTGTAATGATAGATGAAACTATTGATGCATTGTGACAGTTGTAGTCAGGCAGTATTAAATACCAGTAACTACTGATGCATTGTGACAGTTGTAGTCAATAACTACTGATGCATTGTGACAGTTGTAGTCAGGCAGTATTCAATACCAATAACTACTGATGCATTGTGACAGTTGTAGTCAATAACTACTGATGCATTGTGACAGATGTAGTCAGGCAGTATTCAATACCAATAACTACTGATACATTGTGACAGTTGTAGTCAGGCAGTATTCAATACCAATAACTACTGATGCATTGTGACAGTTGTAGTCAATAACTACTGATGCATTATGACAGTTGTAGTCAGGCAGTATTCAATACCAATAACTACTGATGCATTGTGACAGTTGTAGTCAATAACTACTGATGCATTGTGACAGATGTAGTCGGGCAGTATTCAATACCAATAACTACTGATGCATTGTGACAGTTGTAGTCAGGCAGTATTCAATACCAGTAACTACTGATGCAGTGTTTTTTTTCACCAGTTTGGGAAGATGCCCCATACCCTTGAATTGAGAATTTTAGCGGCGTTTTCATTAACATTGGGAAAAATTTTGCATTAAATTGATTTGTTCAACTTCATAAAAATGTGTACACCTGCTTCTCTGGCCATTTAATTAAAGAATCAATGTCATACTCAATTCAGAATGGTGAAAACTTTATTTATTTTATCAAAGAATTATGGCAAGTTTCAATTTACAATTATTGAAACTTTCAATTGGGAATTTTTACCACTCAATTGGGAAAAAAATATACTATTTGCCATTGGGAATATGACCCAATAACGGCTATAAAAATGGCCGAAAAAAAACACTGTGATGCATTGTGACAGATGTAGTCAGGCAGTATTCAATACCAATAACTACTGATGCATTGTGACAGTTGTAGTCAGGCAGTATTAAATACCAATAACTACCTATGCATGGTGACAGTTGTAGTCAATAACTACTGATGCATTGTGACAGATGTAGTCAGGCAGTATTAAATACCAATAACTACTGATGCATTGTGACAGTTGTAGTCAGGCAGTATTCAATACCAGTAACTACTGATGCATTGTGACAGTTGTAGTCAGGCAGTATTAAATACCAGTAACTACTGATGCATTGTGACAGTTGTAGTCAGGCAGTATTCAATACCAGTAACTACTGATGCATTGTGACAGTTGTAGTCAGGCAGTATTAAATACCAATAACTACTGATGCATTGTGACAGTTGTAGTCAGGCAGTATTCAATACCAGTAACTACTGATGCATTGTGACAGTTGTAGTCAGGCAGTATTAAATACCAATAACTACTGATGCATTGTGACAGTTGTAGTCAATAACTACTGATGCATTGTGACAGATGTAGTCAGGCAGTATTCAATACCAATAACTACTGATGCATTGTGACAGTTGTAGTCAGGCAGTATTAAATACCAGTAACTACTGATGCATTGTGACAGTTGTAGTCAGGCAGTATTCAATACCAATAACTACTGATGCATTGTGACAGTTGTAGTCAGGCAGTATTCAATACCAATAACTACTGATGCATTGTGACAGTTGTAGTCAGGCAGTATTAAATACCAGTAACTACTGATGCATTGTGACAGTTGTAGTCAGGCAGTATTCAATAACTACTGATGCATTGTGACAGTTGTAGTCAGGCAGTATTAAATACCTGTTACTACTGATGCATTGTGACAGTTGTAGTCAGGCAGTATTAAATACCTGTAACTACTGATGCATTGTGACAGTTGTAGTCAGGCAGTATTCAATACCAGTAGCTACTGATGCATTGTGACAGTTGTAGTCAGGCAGTATTCAATACCAGTAACTACTGATGCATTGTGACAGTTGTAGTCAGGCAGTATTAAATACCAGTAACTACCTATGCATTGTGACAGTTGTAGTCAATAACTACTGATGCATTGTGACAGTTGTAGTCAGGCAGTATTCAATACCAATAACTACTGATGCATTGTGACAGTTGTAGTCAGGCAGTATTAAATACCAGTAACTACTGATGCATTGTGACAGTTGTAGTCAGGCAGTATTCAATACCAGTAACTACTGATGCATTGTGACAGTTGTAGTCAGGCAGTATTAAATACCAGTAACTACAGATGCATTGTGACAGTTGTAGTCAGGCACTATTAAATACCAGTAACTACCTATGCATTGTGACAGTTGTAGTCAGGCAGTATTAAATACCAGTAACTACTGATGCATTGTGACAGTTGTAGTCAGGCAGTATTCAATACCAATAACTACTGATGCATTGTGACAGTTGTAGTCAGGCAGTATTAAATACCAGTAACTACTGATGCATTGTGACAGTTGCTGTCAGGCAGTATTATTAAATACCAGTAACTACTGATGCATTGTGACAGTTGCTGTCAGGCAGTATTATTAAATACCAGTAACTACTGATGCATTGTGACAGTTGCTGTCAGGCAGTATTAAATACCAGTAACTACTGATGCATTGTGACAGTTGTAGTCAGGCAGTATTAAATACCAGTAACTACTGATGCATTGTGACAGTTGTAGTCAGGCAGTATAACATACCAGTAACTACTGATGCATTGTGACAGTTGTAGTCAGGCAGTATTAAATACCAGTAACTACTGATGCATTGTGACAGTTGTAGTCAGGCAGTATTAAATACCAGTAACTACTGATGCATTGTGACAGTTGTAGTCAGGCAGTATTAAATACCAGTAACTACTGATACATTGTGACAGATGTAGTCAGGCAGTATTAAATACCAGTAACTACTGATGCATTGTGACAGTTGCTGTCAGGCAGTATTATTAAATACCAGTAACTACTGATGCATTGTGACAGTTGCTGTCAGGCAGTATTAAATACCAGTAACTACCGATGCATTGTGACAGTTGTAGTCAGGCAGTATTAAATACCAGTAACTACTGATGCATTATGACAGTTGTAGTCAGGCAGTATTTAATACCAGTAACTACTGATGCATTGTGACAGTTGTAGTCAGGCAGTATTACATACCAATAACTACTGATGCATTGTGACAGTTGTAGTCAGGCAGTATTAAATATCAGTAACTACTGATGCATTGTGACAGTTGTAGTCAGGCAGTATTAAATACCAGTAACTACTGATGCATTGTGACAGTTGTAGTCAGGCAGTATTCAATACCAGTAACTACTGATGCATTGTGACAGTTGTAGTCAGGCAGTATTAAATACCAGTAACTACTGATGCATTGTGACAGATGTAGTCAGGCAGTATTAAATACCAGTAACTACTGATGCATTGTGACAGTTGTAGTCAGGCAGTATTCAATACCAATAACTACTGATGCATTGTGACAGTTGTAGTCAGGCAGTATTAAATACCAGTAACTACTCATGCATTGTGACAGTTGTAGTCAGGCAGTATTAAATACCAGTAACTACTCATGCATTGTGACAGTTGTAGTCAGGCAGTATTAAATACCAGTAACTACTGATGCATTGTGACAGTTGTAGTCAGGCAGTATTCAATACCAATAACTACTGATGCATTGTGACAGTTGTAGTCAGGCAGTATTAAATACCAGTAACTACTGATGCAATGTGACAGTTGTATTCAGGCAATATTAAATACCAATAACTACTGATGCATTGTGACAGTTGTAGTCAGACAGTATTAAATACCAATAACTAATGATGCATTGTGACAGTTGTAGTCAGGCAGTATTCAATACCTGTAACTACTGATGCATTGTGACAGTTGTAGTCAGGCAGTATTCAATACCAATAACTACTGATGCATTGTGACAGTTGTAGTCAGGCAGTATTAAATACCAGTAACTACTCATGCATTGTGACAGTTGTAGTCAGGCAGTATTAAATACCAGTAACTACTCATGCATTGTGACAGTTGTAGTCAGGCAGTATTAAATACCAGTAACTACTGATGCATTGTGACAGTTGTAGTCAGGCAGTATTCAATACCAATAACTACTGATGCATTGTGACAGTTGTAGTCAGGCAGTATTAAATACCAGTAACTACTGATGCATTGTGACAGTTGTAGTCAGGCAGTATTAAATACCAGTAACTACTGATGCAATGTGACAGTTGTATTCAGGCAATATTAAATACCAATAACTACTGATGCATTGTGACAGTTGTAGTCAGACAGTATTAAATACCAATAACTAATGATGCATTGTGACAGTTGTAGTCAGGCAGTATTCAATACCTGTAACTACTGATGCATTGTGACAGTTGTAGTCAGTCAGTATTCAATACCAATAACTACTGATGCATTGTGACAGTTGTAGTCAGGCAGTATTAAATACCAATAACTACCGATGCATTGTGACCGTTGTAGTCAGGCAGTATTAAATACCAGTAACTACATATGCATTGTGACAGTTGTAGTCATGCAGTTTTATACCAGTAACTACTGCTGCATTGTGACAGTTGTAGTCAGGCAGTATTATACCAGTAACTACTGATGCATTGTGACAGTTGTAGTCAGGCAGTATTCAATACCAATAACTACTGATGCATTGTGACAGTTGTAGTCAGGCAGTATTAAATACCAGTAACTACTCATGCATTGTGACAGTTGTAGTCAGGCAGTATTAAATACCAGTAACTACTGATGCATTGTGACAGCTGTAGTCAGGCAGTATTACATACCAATAACTACTGATGCATTGTGACAGTTGTAGTCAGGCAGTATTCAATACCAATAACTACCTATGCATTGTGACAGTTGTAGTCAGGCAGTATTAAATACCAATAACTACCGATGCATTGTGACAGTTGTAGTCAGGCAGTATTAAATACCAGTAACTACCTATGCATTGTGACAGTTGTAGTCAGGCAGTATTAAATACCAGTAACTACTGATGCATTGTGACAGTTGTAGTCAGGCAGTATTAAATACCAATAACTACTGATGCATTGTGACAGCTGTAGTCAGGCAGTATTCAATACCAATAACTACTGATGCATTGTGACAGTTGTAGTCAGGCAGTATTCAATACCAATAACTACTGATGCATTGTGACAGTTGTAGTCAGGCAGTATTAAATACCAATAACTACTGATGCATTGTGACAGTTGTAGTCAGGCAGTATTAAATACCTGTAACTATTGATGCATTGTGACAGTTGTAGTCAGGCAGTATTAAATACCAGTAACTACTGATGCATTGTGACAGTTGTAGTCAGGCAGTATTCAATACCAATAACTACTGATGCATTGTGACAGTTGTAGTCAGGCAGTATTAAATACCAGTAACTACTGATGCATTGTGACAGTTGTAGTCAGGCAGTATTAAATACCAGTAACTACCTATGCATTGTGACAGTTGTAGTCAGGCAGTATTATACCAGTAACTACTGATGCATTGTGACAGTTGTAGTCAGGCAGTATTAAATACCAGTAACTACTGATGCATTGTGACAGTTGTAGTCAGGCAGTATTAAATACCAGTAACTACTGATGCATTGTGACAGTTGTAGTCAGGCAGTATTAAATACCAGTAACTACTGATGCATTGTGACAGTTGTAGTCACGCAGTATTCAATACCAATAACTACTAATGCATTGTGACAGTTGTAGTCAGGCAGTATTACATACCAGTAACTACTGATGTATTGTGACAGTTGTAGTCAGGCAGTATTAAATACCAATAACAACTGATGCATTGTGACAGTTGTAGTCAGGCAGTATTAAATACCAGTAACTACTGATTTATTGTGACAGTTGTAGTCAGGCAGTATTAAATACCAGTAACTACTGATGCACTGTGACCGTTGTAGTCAGGCAGTATTAAATACCAGTAACTACTGATGCATTGTGACAGTTGTAGTCAGGCAGTATTAAATACCAGTAACTACTGATGCATTGTGACAGTTGTAGTCAGGCAGTATTAAATACCAGTAACTACTGATGCATTGTGACAGTTGTAGTCAGGCAGTATTTAATACCAGTAACTACTGATGCATTGTGACAGTTGTAGTCAGGCAGTATTAAATACCAGTAACTACTCATGCATTGTGACAGTTGTAGTCAGGCAGTATTAAATACCAGTAACTACTGATGCATTGTGACAGTTGTAGTCAGGCAGTATTAAATACCAATAACTACTGATGCATTGTGACAGTTGTAGTCAGGCAGTATTAAATACCTGTAACTACTGATGCATTGTGACAGCTGCAGCCAGGCAGTATTCAATACCAATAACTACTGATGCATTGTGACAGTTGTAGTCAGGCAGTATTCAATACCTGTAACTACTGATGCATTGTGACAGCTGTAGTCAGGCAGTATTAAATACCAGTAACTACTGATGCATTGTGACAGTTGTAGTCAGGCAGTATTAAATACCAATAACTACTGATGCATTGTGACAGTTGTAGTCAGGCAGTACTAAATACCAGTAACTACTGATGCATTGTGACAGTTGTAGTCAGGCAGTATTAAATACCAGTAACTACTGATGCATTGTGACAGTTGTAGTCAGGCAGTATTAAATACCAGTAACTACTGGTGCATTGTGACAGTTGTAGTCAGGCAATATTAAATACCAATAACTACTGATGCATTGTGACAGTTGTAGTCAGGCAGTATTAAATACCAGTTACTGGTGCATTGTGACAGTTGTAGTCAGGCAGTATTAAATACCAATAACTACTGATGCATTGTGACAGTTGTAGTCAGGCAGTATTAAATACCAATAACTACTGCGATAGTTTCATGGACTATTGATGGTTTCGATTGTTTTACTTTTATTGGATTTCCCCATCCATTTTATTGTCAACTATTGTCAGTTATTGTTTTTTCTCAATTTCCTGGAAATTCCTTCAAAACAAACATTTCAGAGTATTCTCCCCTTTTTGAATGACTAAAAGTTGGCCATACCGAACACAGAAACTAGAGTCAATACACATCCAGGGATTTCCCAAGAGTCATAATGCTATCGCATGCCACACTCATTCAAAACATTTTGTTGATAAGCGACATCCATTAATTGCCCCAACATGCCTTACCTTCCAGTGTGACTACTGTTGAATAATTCAATTATGCAAGCCCATGATTTAGTAAACAAGTGACACTGGTGATCTAATTTTCAACATGTATGATAACTGTCAAACACGCTTTGAAAGTAGGATTGAGTGTAAAAACTAACTTGTTTAAATGTTTAATGTGCAGTTTTGTGGATATTTTTATGTTATGGACATAAATAAAGTAGACCGCGGCGTGGTCTAGTGGTAGAGCGTCCGCCTCGCATGTGGAAGGTCGTGGAATGCAATCCCCGGCCGGGTCATACCAAAGACTTTAAAAATGGTACTAGAAGCTTCCTCGCTTGACGCTAAGCATTAAGAGCAGAGTTGAAGGTCTGGTCGGCCTGGTGTCAGTATAATGTGACTGGGTGGGGTATCATACCATGTGTCTGCGGCATGATACTTCAGTGTGACAGCGCTCAGAATACTGTCTAAAGTAGACAATTGTCGCGATATGACTGAAAAATTGTTGAAAGCGATGCTAAACACAATACAACAACTACAACAACAACATAAATAAAGTATATTTTTAACAATTTTAACAATGTAAGTGTTTTTGTCAATTATATACACGATTTAAAAAAAAAGGGTCTTTTTGGCTTCCGCACTGAAATCGGTGCAGAAGATCCATCCATAAAAAAAAAGGCCCCTAAGTTTGAGGTTAAATATTTTCTCACCATTCTCGTAAGATTTCACGGAACACGCACCATAATTACATTGTGGTTTACTACAAAGTGTCTCAACGTATACTTTTGTCGCATTTTATCAATGGCGATCACATGGAGGAAGTTGACAAATTTATTTAGGTCAAGTAAAAAAACGTGTTTTTTGTACTGATAACCCTTCGCCTAAGTATTATTTTTTTTTACTTTTTTTTTTTACTATCTACTTGCAGCCAGTCAGAAGCAAGTATTCACATTCTTAATGGGTTATTTTGAATAACTGGAAGTCACATAAACTTTCCATCTCAATGTATTCACTGCACTATTTTAATCGTTAACAAGAGGGCCATCTTCAAGAGGGCCAAGATAGCCCTATATCGCTCACCTGACTGACCTTGAGTCACCCAACTTAAGTAGACTATATAATACATGTACACTCAAAATTACAGAAAGACAAAATGGGCAAGTAGTTTTGATTTTTGATTTGTTTTGAAGATGTAACAGATGCGTAGAATAGTTCAAACTTGGTAGAGGTTCACCCATGGTTAATGTCAGTGAAATTACATCGAAATCAGGTCAGTAGATTCTGACAAGAAGGCTTTTGAAGTTTTTACTATAGCTGCCTATATAGTAAACTAGCACTTCACTGTGGCGATCATGTTTTTTAACAAATCACAACGGCTTGAACAAACTTGTTAAAGGGTCACCCAAGGAAAATTTCTGCGAAATTGTTTTAAAATCCATCTGATGGTTTCTGAAAAGAAGATTTTTTTAGTTTTTACATGGTCGCTTTAGTGAATAATATCAACTGGGACATTTTTTAGAGGAAGGTGGAATTAGTCAAACAAGTAAGTAGAAATTATCTTGTGAAATACTTCATTTATTGTTTTGAATTTATTATATGTTGGCATTCCAATCCATAGTACTGCGAGGATATACACGTTACAAACAATCAACTTATAAAATATCAAACCGTTCAACAACGTGCTTTGATATGTACTTAAACCTAACAAGAGTTGTCAGAAGACAACAAAGCTCGCCGATGGGATAAAACTCACCACCCATGTAAAGATTGAGATTGGAGGCAAAATGCAACTTAACACAAAGTTTAACCTGGGTATCTACAGACGTCGCCGATGGCAATAGCGCTCATGGGCATTTTATCATTTTTAAATGTAAATTTGCCTAGTGCTTTTAACCTTTTTGATGTCATCACATGCCCGCGATGTGTCAGCACTGGGCAGTATCGAAGTAGATGAAGAGTTTTAAGCTTATTTATTTTACTTCAATTGTTATACAAGTTCTTACAACTTAGGGAAATCTCTAAGTCTTCCTCCAGTACTAAGAATATGCGGGAAAGTGTCTTGCAAAAGGACACCACACATAGCCGTGGCAGAGGATACGGCTATGTGTGGTGTAGAAGTAGAAGAGCTAAAAAGCAAATTTGATGCTAAATGGTCTTAGAAAACAAGATTATAAATGTATTAACACCAAACAAATTCATACACAATAACTGATAATTCTGGTAAAATAACTTGTTATAACTGAATGACCGGAATGACACAGACAAATAATCCTAAAAATTTTAAATTAAAAATGTATGTGCTTTGAACCCTGATATCAATCTTAACAAATTTCATATATAGTGCAGTAGTTAGTTGTACCTGTTTGTATATGTTTTGTTGCAATCTTCACATATGTACGAAAGATACACGCAGTATTATGATCCATGGTAAATTCATAATTAGCGCCAGATGATAAAAATGGCCGGAACCCGGAAACTATATTCGGAATATTTTCATAGTGAAATGCTCATAAAGATTTTCCTTTGTTTTTATTATAAGAGGAAAATGGGGCCACTCTAGAACGCTGACTTTCATAGCAGACGTCAGCTATGGGCTGACCAAATTATGGGAGGAAACTGCTGACCAGTCGGAAAACGCAGACCAAGTCAATAATATGTATTTGAATAACAAACATAAATTTTTTAAAATCATATGTTTGTTTTAAAAGCTTATTTTTCAGTTCAAAATAAGAAAAAAGCTGACCAAATTCGAGTTTTGCAGGAAAACGCTGACCAATTTAATCAAATATTTCTTGTAAACATGTTTTATTTAAAAGCTATATTTTTATGTAAAATAAGATTTTTTTAACAACATACATAAATTATTAATCAAAATGTTGTTTTAATGGCTCACTTTTCAGTTTAAAATACGAAGAAAACGCTGACCAAATCCAAGTTAAACAGCAACCTTCTATGTCGGTCCGTAGGAGAGAGCCGTCGTGTATATATTTTTAATTGTAATATAGGCCTATCGGGCGCTTTTAATTGTAAATAAGCTAAAGGAGGTCGACTGTTTCACCCCATTGACCAGGTCAACTTTACTGTCTAAGAATACTCCTGACCTCTAACCGGAAGAAGGGAGAAGAAGAAGCAGAAAAACGCTGACCAAGTTAATAAAATTCGTATTGTAAATATTTTTTATTTAATTGTTTTGTATGTAAATAACTTATATTTGATTAATATACATGAAAATAGCAGATGTTTATTTTAGTTATTTATTATTAAGCTCAAAATATAAAATATAACATAAACTTATGTGAGGAAAACGCTGGCCAGTCGGAAAACGCTGACCAAAATTCAACAATATGGTTATTGTTAACATTTTTTTATTAAATGTTACATATAATCTTTAATAACAAAAAAAAACAGCATTACGTGTTATACCCGTATATATCTATACCACCTGTGGAGCACACTCATACTGCCTGCTGGTTATCACAGCGGATGTGTGTGTGTGTGTGTAGTACTAAGGTTTATAGTCCCTCCGCCAGGTTATCCGGGAGGCTTGCCAACGGATTGGAAAAGAACTACATTTCTGATATAAAATATATAAAACATATATAGGTAATATATAAAGGAAGAGTAAAAAGTAATATTTACGATTATTGGATCTCATATTTGAAATGCATGTGCATGTATCTTCAAACAAAAATAATGACATTTCTAATTCCATTTAATATTATCTTTACAATTTGAGTAATAATTTGGCAGATCATACTTATATCGCGTTTCATTGGCAATTATCATTCATATTTGATATGCTAAAATTACATTAAGTTAACAAGTAATAATAAAGAAATGTATACATTATATAATTTAAAGTCCATTGATCTCCATTGTGGTAACACTTTTCTTATTTTAATACAAATATCAAATTAGTATGAAATAAATTCAATCTCTGGTAGCGCATAATTATTTCAGTCATTTTGTTAATTTGTCTCTATACGCTTTATCTGAAAATGATTTATCCACGTGACGACACATGAAACTTAAACACTAGTGTAGCAATACAGATTTGAAATTAGGTAATTGTTTTGAACAGGGCATTACTCTCTTTCAATTGTTGAAAGACATCCTATTTTACTTACAAAACATCTTCATGTTCAATGATTTTTTCTGATGATCATGGATTAAAGAAATGAAACATATTCCAGACGATAGCTTAAGTGTCTGCTAGGAAATTGCTTTGACAACTCCTAAATACAAATCGAAAATGGAGTCTTGATATTACCCCTATGGTATAGTAAGAGAACCATATCAAATTACTCAAGTGGGAAACGCATCTCCAAACGATGAAATACAAACAGTTAGTTAAATTAGGCAGTGTATTCAGAAAATTATATTTCTCCACAAAACGTCATGGTGCGTTTGCTCTATATCAAATAAATAAGAAGTTACAGATGTTGATGTAAAGAACCTTAGATACAAAAATGTAAAGAATGATAGCAAAACAATCGACCTTACATAATTATATCAAAAGTTTAAAAATTGGTATGGGTCAGCAATGGTAAGCAGAATCTGTATACTGCAAATAAAAAAACAATAAAATGAACTTGAACTTTTTCTTCAAACTGCAACACCGTTAAGGTTACGTACAGTTTACATTTTATGTAAAATGAATGGTTGCCTGCGAAATATGTCAAATTATTAATTCTTTGCGTGCTCTTCCATAAATATTTGGGAGAGAGAGAGAGATGCAAGTTTCCCATCCTTTTATATAAGTCCATGGTTTACGCCATGTTTTTTTTATGTAAGTTAAAAATAAATTGGGAAAATAAGTTGGGATTCCAACTTCCAAATATTTCGACTTATGTCAACATGACCCATGTCTAATTTTAGCTATTTGCGCAGCAAATATTGTAAGGCAAAGCATGTATTCATGAGTGTTTATTAGAAAGTGATTTTGAAACCCGAACTTTCGTTTTTGTTCAACCCAGTCGCTCGTTCCTTTATACTGTTCATCAAAACAGCATATCCCTGATTGGTAAATATTTTAGAATATCCCTGTTGTTAACACGGTTCTCTCACATGCTCATTGCCTCCAAAACATCTCTCTCTCTCTCTCTCTCTCTCTCTCTCTCTCTCTCTCTCTCTCATACCCTACAATATACATGGTATCACCTAGTTTGTGTTTCTAGTATGTTGAGTAGTGACTATCATGATAAAAAGTATTTATTTCCAAATCGTTAAACCAATTTTTATATTTAGATTCATAACGTTTCCTAGTATATAGTCAATTAATGATTGATTGATTGATTGACTGATTGAATATTAAGCGTCATTTTTATGCCATCGAGGGCTAAAAGACGATCAGCGATGTCGTGTATCAACCATCACGAAAACTGCTGCCGAAGATTCGAACTCACGAACCCTGGATTGATAGTCAGGCTGGTAACCGGCTTATCTAATCGGGCAGGGACATTAAATAAACCATATTAACATAATTATTGATTTGTTTGTTTTGGTATTGGATATTACACCTTTTTGAAAAAAATATATCAGTTATCAAACGGCGAATATAGGACCTCACCATCGATTTCGGAATTAACCAGTGCTAGGCACACAGACGCTGCAAGTCACTGACTTCCCAACAAATTAAGGGTGGGATCTTCGTGGTCATCATCATAATACCTATTTGGGGAGAAATTGGAACTCACGATCCTGATTGATAGTCAGACGCATGGTAGGAACCTATCTACCTGGAACGTATCTATTCCTCGTGAAATGGCAAATATATAGTATGTTTATAACATTCACCGTAACCTCCTGTTACAAGTGTGAGTTTCTCATAGAGGTACGCACACGCACCTGCATATTAGAGAAAACCTTAATGGTACAATGTCGTATGTCTTATTAGTATTTAGATATGGGAAATGGAATATAGAACACAGACACAACTTCAATGTTAACACAAGACAAGAGACAGGGACCGATCATCTCACTTGTACAAACCTCAATGTAAAACTATTCTGATTTCCCAGTCAGTCTTTCGCCGACAAATATAAGAACAAAATACAAGAGAGGAAACATATAAAGAGCACACCGGCAAATAATCAATAAACAGCTAAACGATGGTCTACGTCAAAGTGGGGTTGTAGTGTAGTGAGTACATTGTTGGCCGCTCACGCCAGGAGTTTCAGGTTCGATACACAGCCCCACCCGATGTCTCTCAGTACTGTTTCTATCCAAGATGCAAACTCGAAAGAGATTCATAAAAAACTATGAGCTGTGCTTGCAATTGAGCTTAAAGAAATTGATAAAAACTATAAACTTGAAAGAACTTCACCTTTGATAAATATTTTTAAAGAGCAATAAAGCATACTTATGTTTCTTTTCGGGAAAAATATGGTTTGCTTTTGTTTGATATTTGCGAGACTCCATCAAACCTTATGTGCGTATACCGATAAGCATTCATATGTGGCCTTAAATGTCAAGTACATACTAAAAGGAAACATTTACTTTTCAGCAATGGTAATCACGCCACTACGATATGACAATATGACCTCTTCGAAATCCCGAATTCTCGTCGCGTGCGAGAGCGAGATTTCACACGAGACTATGAGCTCAGGGGAATTCGTTTCACCGCGGTCGCTGCTGAAACAATGTAGATTTCACGTAAGTAAATTGATTTTTCATACATTAACAACACAAATATTTATTAAAGCAGTTTAATAAAGTTTAATTTGAGAGAGTATGCTAGTATCAATGATGAACATAATAAATGATGCGGTTGTTGACCATGATTTCCTTTATATCGTGATATATTACCTTTATATGATTTTTTGTTATATTAATTTTATTTCAGTTCAATTAAAATGCCGTCGGATGACTATTGTTGTGTATCCTTGTGTAACCACAAGAGAAATAAAGTTCCACCACGTTCTACATTTTACACTATTTCAAAAGAGCCCAACAGTGACAGTCTAGGATCAAACGGAGTTATAAGGATAAAACGGCAAACTTAAGCCATGGATACCCACAGACAATTGATGAAGAAAACCCAACTATCCTCCATCTCATATGTTGACAGTCTGGAAAAAAATTGTACGGCCTTCCATATTTCCAAACAGACGGAATATGCTTGTTTTTCATGTTTAAGTCTTAAAAAAGAATAAATGTTTTCATCTGAGATATCTGAATTAATATATAAGCATCATTTTCAAAAATATACCTTTTTGGAATTTTTACGCATCTAATCCAATAAAGTAAATCTAACCACACTTTTATCTTTTCATAAAAATAGGTTTTGCTTGTTAAACCTATATAAAACTAACATTGAAATAAATAACTGACATAAAAAATGAACATTTATCAGTCTCTCTTTTATATCAGAGATGAATGATAATGAAACGCAATATGTATATCAACCATCACGGAGATTGTGACCGGTGGGGATTCAAACTCGTGACCCATGGATTAATATTCAGACGCGCTAATGACTAAGCAAATCGGGCCTGGCAGTCATTACAAAAGCAAGCATGATTGGATTTGTAAAATATGAAAATAACCCTTCACTTGATAAAGAAACCAAAAATAATATTGCGGTTAGTGTCAGCCTGCACATCCAAGCCGTGTTATCAATGTATGCACTGTTTGCTACGCAGTCAGTAAATTATCAAATTCACCATTTTAAATCAGGAATGGAATTTAAGCAAAAAATGGTCTATTATATATATTTAACGGACTCGTAGAGAATTATAAATAAAACCTTATTTAGCGAAAAAAAGAAAATGTATGTGACAGCTTTTTTTTCATTATTATGTTAAACTGGTGCATCTATTGCTGTTATGGCTGATAATATGCTAATTTCTTTAGCTTGGAGTTTTGTTTTTGTTTTATCATATTGTGTATTTTACCTATAACTAACCCATATGACATCGTTACCCAGTCTACTAGTTACCTGGACAAATAGGATTTTTTAACCTTTGATGGATAGTGTCATATGGAATATATTTGCTTACAGGCATATTGCACACAATGTATGCTACTGTCCAGTTACTGGCATCCTGCTGCACAAACTGAATGATCTTGGTAAAGGACAAGAAGAAGATGCTTCATGCCAAATACATAATCTCAAGACCTTGTGGTTTTTGTATATAAGTCTTATGTAAAACTTGTAACCCCCTGGGTGGGGTCATGGGTATAATTTGATTAATCTTGGTTAAGGAGTTCTGGATAATGCTACATAACAAATATCTAAGCTCTAGGCCCTGTGGTTTTGGAGAATAAGATTTTTAAAAAAATTCTTTCGGTTGCTATGGCAACCAAAGTCCGCATGTAATGCAATTCTTTAAATTACTTTTGTAGAGCTTCACCTACTGAATATTCCTGTGAAGTTTGGTTGTAATTGGCACAGTGGTTTATGAGGAGATGTCATTCATAGAAATTGTTTACGAAGGGCGGGATAGATTGTGATCACAAAAACTCGTCACAAAGTGACAGATGGGCTAAAATAGAAACTCGTTAACTCCTTAAACACAATCTAGAGATCATTAGTGTAAAAATCTTGCCATCAGTAATGTTTTTGTTATAAATCACAATGTAAGTTGTAAAATTTAAACTTAATTTTATTTTAAAAAATAACTTTACTCAATGACAACGGGACTTTTAAGTATTTCCTCTTGAAAATATTTTCTGAAATTCTGAAGAAATAGAATCATTGTTTTTTTTGTTGCTGCATTTTCTTACATTGCCAACATTTTCTTTGTGTAGCACATAGCATTATTTGTGATTTTAAAGCATAATAAGCCCATACTCCTATTGTACATTCTTACATTAATATGTGATTTTTTTGGTTACTGAAGTCTAAATCCCATCAGGTATAAAATGCTTTTGGCCTAGACAAGATTATCCATCATCATTCTGCCAAGGGATATGCAAACAAGTTTAAGAGCATCATGTGAAGATCAATTCATGATGACAGACAGAAGCATTTTGTGGCAAGGGGAAAAGAAAGCAGTGTCAAAATTAATTTTATGATTTTGATCAATGTTTTAGCAGAATACATTTGTTATGCAGTAAATACAAGTTTCTTAGCATAGTTGTTTCTTAACTTCACTAAATTTCACATCAGCTTTAACAAGGTTGATCAATGATCACACAAGTGTCACCAGCTGGAACTAAAATTTTGCAAGAATGCCAGTTCTTTTAAAATGTTTCACATGTCATTTTTATCTCTAACAATGTGTGAAGAATCAAGTTAATCGCTTCCACAACCTTTGATTTAACCTCTATGCAGTCTTCTTTTTGAAAAAGGAAGATAATTCAAAACTGAATCAGCTCGAGTTATGGTTCCATATCAATACAGTGAATACATTTCCTCTCACTGAGCTTAATGTGTTTTTTTAACTGTGATCTTCCTTTCACTGACCTTATCAATGAATAAACTTTCAAATGGTTTTGACTTTGGCTCCAGACAAGCAAAATAGTCAAAAAAGGTGGTCAGCTAGAGTTATGGTTCTTTGATACTGCATTTCCTCTTACTAACTTCTAACAAGTTGATCCTTTCTAAAGTGTTTGGCTTGGGCTTAGGACAAGCTTTTTAGACAAGGATAAGGGGAGATGGGACCAACTAGGGTTATGGTTCTTTGACAGTGAACATCCTCGCAATAAGATCTGCCCTTATGTGAAGTTACGACTTAGTATCTTTATACTTCTTGAGTATGCTCTGGACAAAAAGTCGGACAGACGACAGAGAAGTGATCTCTATATGTTGCAGCAACCATGTAGCAGGCAACACGAAAATATTACAACAGAACCTATCCTTTTGCCAGTGGGTTTGACTATGACGATACGATTAATACAAGGTCTAACAGAATGACACACATGCTCATCACCCGACCCCACCTCCTCTCGAGCATGTCTATTTACTAAATTTACCTTAAAAATCAAGAGCAAACAAGGGGGCATGGTCAAATTTATATGCACTATATAGGCAGAAAATAGTAGTCACACTCCCATTAGTATTAATGTATGCTTAATGTGGCATTTCAAGAATGTTATTTTTTTGTGTGGATGGTGGGGGGGGGGGGGGGGGGGGGTCATGGTCTGGTCTTATTACATTAAATAAGCTCTACAGGCTTTTGTCTCCCTCCTGTCTACAATAGATCAAAATTTCATAAAAACATAAAAATGAGGTCGGATTGGCTTGAAAGAAATATATATGGCCCAGAATTATTATTAGATCTATTGAAACTAAAAAAAAACAAAAAACATGTAAATCAAGGTCTGCTAATGCCAAAGTTGAAATCTACATTTTATGCAAAACTGTATACATGATCCAAATTTCACTGTTTAATCTTCAAAAGCAAAATCACTTGGTTAAGGTAAGTTAATGTCAATGTTGAACTCTACATGCTCCAACTTTAACAGTTGTAGATTAAACAATAACATACAGACTAGAGCTATCACTAACGTGATTTGAATACCTCCATACTGCATTTTTGTCAAAGGAATTACCAATAAACTTAGTCACTGTACTGACCTTGACCTTTGACCTATTGACCCCAAATCAATAGGGGTCATCTACATATCAAGACCAATAAGCCTATGAAGTTTGAAGATCCTGGGCCAAACGGTTATCAAGTTATTAAGCAGAAACCATTTTCACATTTCAGGTCCCAGTGACCTTAACCTTTGACTTACCTCAAAATCTATCGTTCTTGACTTATCATCCGGAAACGGTTGTGTCTACGGACAGATGGACAAGCTGAATCCAGTGTACCCCCACCCCCTTACCCAACTACATTGTGCGAGGGGTATAATAAGTCCTCACAATGACTCTCTGTTTTAGTCCTCACAATGACTCTCTTTTTTAGTTCTCACTATGACTCTCTTTTTCTTGTTTTTCCCCCTTCCGAGGACAATTTTGTCCTCACAATGACTCTCTTTTTCAGTCCTCACAATGACTCACTTTTTTAGTCCTCACAATGACTCTCTTTTTTAGTTCTCACTATGACTCTCTTTTTCTTGTGTTTCCCCCCTTCCAAGGACAATTTTGTCCTCACAATGACTCTCTCTTTTTTTGTCCTCACAATGACTCTATTTTTTTAGTCCTCACAATTATTTTTTCTAATTTGGTACTCACTATGACACTCTTTTCTTTTTTTCCCCTTCTGAGGACAATTTTTTCCTCACAATGACTCTCTCTTGTTTAGTCCCCACAATGACTCTTTTTTTTTAGTACTCACTATGACTCTTTTTCTTGTTTTTTCCCCTTTTGATGAAAATTTTGTCCTCACAATGACTCTTTTTGCTTGCCGTCACACTCCATGTCCTCACAATTACACTCTCATTATACATAATTAAATGACAGCTTGTCTGAACTTGTTCATTATTATATATTCATCATGATCAGTATTGACTCTAATTGCAAATGTATAGGGGTATCTGATAAGACATTACAATTTCCGAGTAACAGGCGTGTAGGTAAAGGTGGTGTCGCATTAATGTGGCATATCAAACATGAGAAATACGTTACGCCGAAGTCAATCGATGATGATAGAATTGTAGATATGCAATTTCAGTTTTCACCAAATGAGTTCATGTTTATTTTTCAGATTTACCCACCTTGTAGAAATTATAATCTCCAAATGAACAAGGACTACATTGATAAATTGTACAATTTATGGAGCTATTACTCCCAAAGTGCCTATGTATGCATCATGTGTAAAACCAGAGTCGGATATAAGAGACCTGTATCTTTTACAATTCATGAGAGACTGTAACTTTATCCCTCTTAATATACAAGAATTTTGTGAAGGGCTAATGTTTCATATGTTAGTAACGATAACAAATATTCACCTCTTATGATTATGTATTGATTCCAAGTGAAAAACTCATTTGCACTTGTCATATCGAAATCATTGATGACCACAGTTTGAATGTCTCATGACACAGATCAATTATATGCTCTTTCAATTTGGCCAGCGAGCAAACAAATGATATTGTGTCTGATGATTTCTCCCTGCAAAACAGTTTCTATATTGACTAGAAAAGGGTCAAAGACCGTGACACTGTGACATATAAAAACCAAGTAGATTCCTCTGTTTCTCTAAAATCGCCCCAAACCATGTCCATAAGGAGTATACATGATGTAGACTTTATCTACAATACTTTCGTAGAATCGTTATCCAATATTCAAGCGCCATCTTAAGCCATACGGAAACCAACATCTATCTGAACTTTATTGTCGCACAAAGGCCTGTCGCCGGAAATCGGTCCTAAATGGTAGACCCCATTTATATCAATATGTCTCTTATTCTGCGTATAAAAATTCAAAACGCAAGTTCCGTTATTGGAATCGCCATTACATGTTTAATTATATGAATGAGTCAGATGCAGAGATCGATCGTACCGCTGAAACTGATATCAACCTTTACTAGAAAATGGTCAAATGCGCCGGAATGTTTCTTCGGTCAGTGCAGGTCCAAAAGTAAAGTATGATGTTGTAGTTTACCGTGATACAAACTCTATTGCTGAACAGTGGCAACTGTACTTTAGTAATCTTTACTCTCCTAGAAACGATGCAGAATTTGACGTTGATTGGAAATTGCATGTTGAACGAGAAGTGAATAATATTAGTAATTCTCAATTTCAATGATTTCTCAAATTGTAATTCGTGGTAATGTTGCGACTGCGATATCATCATGGAAACGCGGTAAAAGCTATGGTCACGACAATATATATTATGAACACCTAATACTTGCGTACTGAAGTTATCAATGTACTTGCCAATCTCTATACAGGTATGCTTTCTTTTGGACATATACCATTGGAAATAAACAGAGCTACGATAGTGAGGATTCACAACGGAGGTAAAAAGACGACCCAAATAGTTACAGGGCAATTACAGCGTTTCTTCTGAACGAGAGTATTTTCGAATATTTGGCAAAGAAAACCACAGTTAAGTTTTTGTATGCTTCCTTGATGCCCGCCAAGCTTTCGAGAATGTATGGCATGACGAACTTCTATATAAGCTATTGCAGACCTGCATCTACAAATACGCGCATTATGCTTTTGAAACTATATACCGTTCTATGGAGAGTTGTGTGCGTAATCGGCACTTTTTTGACTGGTTCAGAGTTTTACAGGGTACAAGAAAGTTCCCCAATGTTATACATCCTCTACAAAAATGGGCTGCTCATTGAACTCGAGAATTCTCATTATGGCATGCGCGCGTATAACATAAAGGTTACATGTCCAAATGTAGCTGACAATATGCTTCTTATATCATATTCAAAATGCGGTCTAGAAAGAATGTTGGCAATTTGTTATGAATACTCTAGATGCTAATAAATTGTGCGTCATTGGTTCAACGGAATAAGTCTGACTATGATAAGCAACAAAGAGTATGGAATTTATGCGCGGACAATATTCTAGAGCAGTATACGCACTTAGGTTAAACATGTGACAAATATGTGCCCGGCTAGTTCTATTCATAATGTATCTACTAAACGTCGTGGGTCATTTCAACAATTCTATAAATCAACAGGGAATTACTCCGGTGTCTTGTGCTAAAAATTACATGTCAGCAGTTATTCCCAAAGGACTTTACTGGCGTGAATTATGAAAATAATGTTTCTCCTTCAAGTAGACTACAACTTGAACGTAATCACCGCTTCTGTGTGAAACTCATTCAGAACATTCCTATTTACGCCAATTTTGACTTTTCCTTATGTTGTCTAGGTTTATCCTCAATTGAAACCGAAAAAGACTACAGGAAAATGAAATTTATATGTCAGCTATTCAGGCTCTCTACATATTGACTATCCAAATAAATGTTCACAAAAAGACTTGTACACTTCTATAATGAAGACCGACAAGTATTTGGTTTCATACCCAACATGCACAGGATTTTAAGTAAACATAATCCTACCAAACATAATAATTATTTTCTACGTACATCCTTGTTCACTTCGAAAATACAATGGGAAAAGTATCTTAAGGAAACATATCTACGTATGAATTCAAACCGTGTAAATCATGGATGGTTGTCAGGTAATATTCATATTTTAAATATAAATGTTATTATGCAGAAGGTGCTTTAAACGATCTCTTATCGTTTTACAGAATGGAAGTTTGTGCAGGTTGCTGTTGTTTATCAGACAATGTGACATTACATGCTATTTTCTTTGGCCCAAATAAAGAGCATCATAGAGAAGCGCTCTGGTCGAACATTGTTTCGCTAGCGGCAATGTTTATTTTAAGTCTTTGATAGAGAAAGATCCTGTGTCAGAGGTATTTGATCTTCTCGTCGATTTTTGCGTCGGATAGTTCAATACATCCGGCTATACAGGACAAAATAAAAATTGACAGCATCAAATGTTACGCTATCAGTATAGGTTGTCTGTCCACAGGTCCCTAAATAGTCTGAAATAGTCTAAAGTGTGTATTGTTCCAGAGATAGTCCTTATGGCTCCTTAATTTTCGTTTCGTTAAGGTCCCACTGACAGGACACGTCCTGGTACGTACACTTTGTTTTCAGGAGAAACAGGTTCTACTTCAATTACATGTTCTTCAGGACAAAAAAATAGTTGCTCAAGCGATTTACTGTCATGATTTTCTTAACGTCAATACATTTGTAAATGTGTACTAGTCTGCAATGTATATAGTATGCCGTTACTTCGTTTATTGTTATATTGTTATTTCTTTGTATAATTTTAGATTATCATGTATATGTATGTAGGCTATAGCTCTACTTATTGAAGGTAAATAAAGTTCTATTTACCAAGGCTACCGACTTGGAATTGGTAACAAACTTTGGAAACTTAATGTCTTAAATGTCTTAAATGGACTTCAAACATATATTTTATTGTATTGATGTAAAACAACTTCCTTTTTATGCTTTAGCATACTGCTTTATTAACAATCAGCTTCCGCCTTTTCTCTGTATAGTCTATATCGTTTGCCTTTTTGTCTATATTTATGTTTTATTATCCCCTTAAATCGTCCGCATTTAAGACTCTTCTCATGTTCGCTGCCATTTTGTTTTAAAGATAGAGAAAGGTAGTGCAAACACCGTAGTATGAGGACCGCCGCCATTTTGTTTTAAAGAGAGAGAAAGGTAGTGCAAACACCGTAGTATGAGGACATTCTAGAGAGCGCCTCCTTGATCAAGATCAAACTTCTAACCCTTACACATGGAATGCAACCGATAAAGAGAGTGAGATTAATTGTTGTGAGGACACGTGTCCTCACAGCCTATTAATGTTTTCAAAAGCTGAAATAGTCATCGTTTAATCGAAACAGACCAATGTAAAAGTGAGGACAAGGGTTTGTCCTCACATTCCAAAACTTGTCCTCATAACGTGGGTCTAAGAGATAACAAATGTCCTCACATTACGGTATTCGTCCCCCCCCCCTCTCTCTCTCTCTCTCTCTCTCTCTCTCTCTCTCTCTCTCTTTATCTACTATATTAATGACAACGATGATCTGAACATGTTCAAGTTATAATGAATTAAAATATGCTATGTTCTGCTCTTTACTAACATGATTGTCTGTCTGTCTGTCTGTCTGTCTGTCTGTCTGTCTGCCTGCCTGCCTGTCTGCCTGCCTGTCTGTCTGTGTTAAGGAATTATTAGTGAGTAAAGACTGCCATTGTCGGGTTCAGTTGAGTTTGCTGGGTTAAAACATTAACTGGGGTTAAAACATTTACCCCACAATGTCATACCTGTACAGAATACTATTGTGGGGTTAATTCCATTTTTAACGCAGTTTTCTTTTATTTGTTTACCCATTTTCATTTATTATAAGTAACAATAGGACTAGATCTCAAGTTTTGTGACATTTGGGTTAGGAAGAAACGAGGTTTTGTTTTGTTTTATGAAATAAAAATATGTCTTTATAAGAGATAAAGACCTAACCTCATAACGTCCCTCTAGTAAATACGTCAGTCCGTTCGTCCGCCCATTCGTTTGGCGGTTGGTTGGTCAATCGGTCCATCAACAACTGTTACAAGTGAACTACTTCCATGAACTACAAGTGACTTAATTCCATTGCAATAACGAGTTTAAATTCAATATAAACATTAAGGTATATTCTTTATTTCTTAATAACTTAATTAACTTATTAACTGGACGTTCATTTTGACGGCCAACCAAACTCTTGTTTGTTTTTGAATGAGTTTCAATGCAACACCTTTTAGGCATATTTAGTGTAAGTGTTTTAATTGTTAAATACTGTTAATCATAACGTCACGTGATTTAATAAGATGGTCGTGTTTTGGGCGGCTATGTGATTTTATAATAAAACCTGGTTATTTTCGGTGGTTTAAAGTGGATTTTTGTGTTGTAAAGTGCACTATGTGGATTTATTGGAAAGGTGGAAATTATATTATGATAGAATGAAGAAAAAGTGTCAATGGAAAAGAAAAAAGGCAGATGTAGTGGTGACGACCAATTGCATAAACCAAAACAGTATAAACAAAGAGGCCCGGCGGGGTCTACAGATCAGTCTGAAATTAACGTAAGTGACTTATTAAATAAAGCTAACAGTATGTTATACGACGATTCTGTGCCGGTATTTTCTGAGACACAACAGGACAGTGTCACTGAGTCAGCTTCCACCATGGCTTCGAGTAAGGCTACTGCAACAGATACTGCTTTTCGTTCTTAAAGTGATAATAATCCGCTCCAGACACGGACTAATATTGAAATTATTGCCTATCTAAAGAAAATTGATGGTAAAATTGATGATGTAGAACGCATGTTACAAACTCTACAATCATACCTTCAATCTCACTCTATGAGAAGCAACCTTATAATTTGTAATATCGAGGAAATCCCACACGAGAAGTCAGCAGAGTCTGAAATGATTGTACGTGACTTCCGGGTCGATAAGCTGAAATTGGCTAAGGAATATGCCCAATCTGATGGTATTGAACGAGCCCATAAGATAAGGTCGGAAGATCGTAGTGAAGTTTACACTTTACAAGGACCGTGAGACGATTCGAAGAAAACGCACTGAACTGAGTGGACCCGTTTCTACCTCCACGAACAGTTCCCTCCGGAAGTGGTAGAAAAGCGTCGATGCCTGGTACCAAAGATGAAAGAGGTAAAACAGCAGGGAAAATCATCGTGGATATCGTACGATACCCTATTCATTGACGGCAAACCAGTTAAAAGTGAATAGGACTGGCAGGAGAATGGACCTAGTGTGTTTGTGTGGAATTGTAATGGACTTACTGGAACTAAGTTATCGGACGATGACTTGGTGAACTCAATTTCATGTAATGATATTGTTGTATTATCAGAATCTTGGACAGATAGAACTTTTGATCACGAATTATGTAACTTTTCTTGTTTTAACTATTATCGTAAATTTAGACATAAAAATGCGAAGCGTAATAGTGGGGTGGGGGGGGGGGTGGGGGGGGGATTGTTATTTTTATTAGAGATAGTATTTTACCAGGAATATCAGTTGTCAAAAATCAACATGATTCTATTGTATGGCTTAAATTAGATAAGATATTTTTCACTTTGAATCTGATGTATATTTATGTTGTCTTTATCTCTGGCCTGACGATTCACCTACATATAGGCTTGTTGATGATGATTTATTTGATTTAGTTTCAGAAGGTATCGTTTATTTTGAACAACTAGGGTCTGTTTTGTTGGCTGGTGATTGGAATGCACGCGTTGGTAGCAGATGTGATTACATTACTTGTGATTCAAATGTTAATAATTTTGATGACTATGAATATAGACCAGATACACCACTATGCAGGGCCTCTAGTGACAATTTATGTAATAGCCGTGGTCTAAAACTACTAGATATGTGTAAAGCTTTGTCATTAAGAATAGCCAACGGCAGACTCGGACATGATTTTAACAAGGGAGAATTTACATATTTTAGTAGTAACTCACACAGTACTATTGATTACCTTGTGTTGAAAGAAAGTGACTTCTCACTTATTCAATAGGTATTTTTCAATAGGTAATTTTACTACCTATAGTGACCATGCACCGTTGCAATTTACTATTTGCAGGCGTCCTGTTAATAGAACAGAGCATAGTGACCATTGTTCACAACGTAATACATCTTATAGATGGAATAGTGATCAACGCGATGCATTTAGCAGGGGATTAGTTGGCAATTTATCCACATTCAATAGAGTCATACGCAATGTTAATATTAAAGAACATAACTCGTTCTATGAAATGATAAACAGTTTTTCCGATATTATATGTTCCGTTGCAGATCCTCTTTTTAAAAATAACAGTAATAATAATTGCCACGTACCAAAAATAAAGACTGGTTTGATGCCGAATGTATTGAGGCACAGCGTCTTTATAAACAAGCGTTATCTATTTATAATAGAGTTAAAACATATGAAAACCGAATTGAGCTATGTAAATTTAAAAAAGCATACAAAAATATTATTCGTAAAAAGAAACGTGCATTTATCTTAAAACAGTCCAAGGAGTTTGAAAATCTTAAGAAACGACAACCAAATAATTCTGGAAATTTTTCAAGAAAAATAATAAAACTGAAAAATAATATAACTACGCAAGATTTTCATAACTATTTTTCCAATTTATTTGATGACATACGTTCAACAATAAACGATGACGTCGAGCACTTTAATGAAAATAGCGATTTTAACATTAGCAATCCGACATTCTATGATCTGAATGTACCCATTATATTGAACGAAGTGGAATATGCAATTAAACATTTAAATAGAAACAAAGCCTCGTGTCCATGCGATAATCTGTTGAACGAATATTTTATCGAATCATTTGACATATTGGGTTGACACATGACGGATATGTTTAACATGATATTTAGTGCTGGATACTTTCCTATATACATGTATATATTGGCAATAAAATATGTTTAAACCAGATACTTTCCGCTCTCATGGTCATTGGGATATAGTGTACCTATACATACAAAGGGAGATAAAAACGACCCGAATAATTATCGCGGGATTACCGTGTTAAGTTATTTTGGAAAACTTCTCACTAGTATTCTAACCAATAGAGTTGAAAAATGGTTCGAAGAGAACAAGTTTTTATCAGACGCACAGTTTGGTTTTCATAAAGGTTGTAGCACGGTAGATGCCATTTTGTTTTGAAAACGGGGTGCTACTTTTCACGATGAACGTTTGTTCTATAATTACGAGCCTGTAGAAATTACAAATGATTTCAACTACTTTGGGGCTGTATTCAATTATACTGGTTCATTTGTATTAAACAACCAGTGCTTAATAGGTAAAGCTCTAAAGGCAATGAACGTACTTGTTCGTAACATCAAACAGCTAGAAATAATTCTGAGCATCTCCCTACAATTATTTGACTCATTTGTCGGATCGATTTTAAACTATGCTTGTCCAATTTGGGGGTTCTATATGTCGAAGGAAATAGAAAGAGTTCACCTCAAGTTCTGTAAAATTATTCTTGGTGTTGGACCAAATGCTTCCAATGCTTCAATATATGATGAACTTGGTAGGGTGCCACTTTACATAAACAGATACGTACAAATATTAAAATATTGGTTTAAAGTTATCCGTTCAAATAATTTGATAATTACAAACATATATAACTACGTCTTAATCAACAACAACGTCCGTGGTGGATCATGGCCTTTTAAAGTAAAACATCTTCTAGATACATATGGTTTCTCCGATATATGGTATAATCCTGATCATGTAAATATACCTTCCTTCATAAATAACTTTAGACAGCGTGCTATAGATGCTTTCCGTCAAGAATGGTATGAAGATTTAAACAGTAACAGAGTGCTTGATATATTTTATGTTCACTTAAAAACGACTTTTGAATATGAGGCATATTTATCAATCATTGTTTCTTCAAAGCTTAGAAAACTCATTACGCGAATGCGTATATCTGCAAACCATTTACGCATAAATACAGCTCGATTTAGGACGAGAGTGCCACGAAATGAAGGATTGTGTAAGATATGTCCCCGAATAGTCCATAATGACATTGAGGATGAACTACATTTTATGCTCAAATGCAAATGTTTTGCAGATATAAGAACAAAGTGCATAAGGAGATACTTCTATGTTCGTCCTAATATGATTAATTTTTTACAATTATTAAATACGAAAAATATGAAAAAGTTGAACAGTTTGTGTTTTATATCAGACTAGCCACTGTCAGACGAGACAATCTATTTCACACGTAAGGAATTTCGTAATCCACTTGTAAACTTGTTTAATTATTCCATAACTACAATAAAGTATGTAAACAACTGTATGCTAGAAAACTGTAAAAACGCAAAATACGTGCACTATATAGACAATGATGATATTTTTAAAAGGAGTGGTCAAGCTGTAAAAAGTCTATTCAGCCAGTCAAATCCGAAAGGAATTCACGTGTCTGAAGATGGTGTTCGAAGTCTGTATTGCAACTTGTCCGCCTTTTTATTGGATGGTATTTCTGATGAACTTGACATGATAACCCCAATGAAGAAGCAAACAAGGAGCAATAACTCGTCTTCACCTCCTTCGGTCAGTAGACAGGCCAAGCAAAGTAAAAATTAAAAATCTGAGGCAAAATCTGAAAATGGCTTATATATGCTTAATTAGAAAAAAATACTTATTTATCAATATGATATTATCAGTATGTCCAATTACGGTTACCATATGTTTGGTAAAAACAGATATTTACCTCACAAATATGACATTACCAATGTGTCTAATAAGTGTTAATATACACTGGATTAAACAAAATATCTTTTTTTTTCCAAACATGACATTATCAGTACGCCAAATCAATGTCAAAAGGGGACATAAGCTGAGTATTTTATTTCAGTGTTTAATATTTCAAACAAATATTTACGAATTAAGTCCTAAATTAAAAAAATATATATATACCTATGAATACAACATGACACTATCAATATGCTCAACTAATGTTAATGGTTTAAGGGAAAATAAAAAACGTCGTCATATTTTCCTCTGGTTGGATAAAAAGAAATTCGATATTATGTTACTTCAAGAAACCCATTGTTAAGACGAATTTAAGTCTAATTAATGGGGAAAACAATGGGGTGGGACCAATTATTGGAATAACGGCAATAGCACATCCAGGGGCCCGGCCATCTTAATAAAAAAACATTTACAACTCGACTGTAAGCAGCTTGTTGAGGACAACAACGGAAGGCTTATTTCATTATCTTTGAACGTGGAAAACAGATCAAACTATATAATTTCTAACATTTTTTTCACTAAATGATGGCAAAACACGAAAACTATTTTTCAATCAAATAAATAAAACATTATCTGAATACAATTCTAATCCCGCAAAGTCGAGAATCGATCATTTTCTTTGTAATAAATCTATTGATAATGAGATAGACCAAGTCAAAATACGCCACTTTCAATACTCGGATCATGACGCAATTTCACTTCGATTAAACACAGATAATAATGAACGCCTATGGAAATTAAATGCAAGTATTTTAGAAAATTCGGAATATAAGGAGGTGATAAAAATCTTTTGGGGTACATGGAAAAATGAAATAAATAAGTATAATTCGAAAACACAATGGTGGGACTTAACTAAACTTAAAATAAAAACACTTTCAATGGACTTCTGTAAAGAAATGTCAAAAAAATATGCGCGAATCAAACACATTGAAAAACAAATACAAGATCTCAAAAATACAACAGACTATGAAAAACTGCCAATATTCAATAAACTTTCTAATGAAATTAACCATTACTATGAAATGAAAACAAACGCGGCAAGAATAAGATCTAAAGCTAATTACATAGAGGAAAACGAAAAATATTCTAAATATTGTTTTAGTCTTGAAAAACAAAGGGGGAAACAAAAACTATGGTAAAAAATAAAAGGCTCTGATGGGGTCATGAAATATGATATAACATCTATTTTAAACGAACAAGTTCAATCTTATAAAGAACTATTTACATCCGAAGGAATAGACTCTGATTCTGCTAGTATTCTTTTATCTAACTTAGATAAAAAAGTGAATCCGGACACCGCCCGCGATCTAGAGCTACACTTAAACGAAACGGAAATTGAAACTGCAATTTTTAAATTTAAAAACTGTAAATCCCCCTGTGAAGATGGCATCATTGCAGAATGGTACCAAACATTTTGGCATCTTATTAAAAACGAATTCATTATTGTTATTCATGAAATTCTAAACGAAAACAACCTCTCTTCGTCTCAATATAAAGGTTTATTATCCTTAATTTATAAAAATGGCGAACGTGAAAACTTGAAAAATTCGCGACCATTAACACTACTAAATGTAGATTATAAAATAATTGCAAAGTGCTTTGCACTCAGATTTAACCCTATTCTACCAACGCTCATTAACACAAATCAAAAAGGATATGTAAACGGTAGATTCATAAATGAATCAAACAGGCTGATTCAAGACATCATTAAGTATGCAGATACAGAAAATTTGGATAGGTTAATAGTCTTTCTTGACCAAACCAAAGATTCGACAGGGTCGAGTGGTCTTGGGTCAAAATGTGTTTACAAAGATTCGGATTTGGTGTAAAAACGATAAACTGGGTGCATATGCTACTAAAACCTTCTAAAATGGCCATACAAACTAACGGTTTTATTTCCGAATATTTCAATATCTCGCGTTCAATAAAGCAGGGCTGTCCGATCGCACCGATTTTATACATCCTTCAAGCCGAAGCCATGGCATGCGCGGTAAGAAAGGATAACAAAATCAAAGGTTTAAGTCTACCAATTCACGAAAATAAACAGTTAAATATCAAGCTAAATCAATATGTTGATGACACACAATTTTTTTTAAAAAACGAAAGGTCTTTACCGCACCTATTTAAACATTTGAAACTATACGAAACTGCGTCCGGCAAAAATGAATAAGGAAAAAACAACCGGCCTCTTTAAAGGGAAATTAAAAAAGAAAAATTCGACATTTAACGATATAAGTTGGACAAAAACCAACGTGAAAACACTAGGCGTATGTCATGGTTACCAAACTGATAACAACGCAATATGGCTAGACAAAATAAACAAAATAAAAAACTGTCTACAAGTATGGAAGTCAAGAGATTTAACATTTACAGGGAAAATCCTTATTTTAAAAACTTTTGTATTATCGAAAATAAATTCTGAGCTAGAAATGCGAGGAATACCGGATAATATAAAAAATGATCTTCAAAAGATTATGCTCAATTTTTTATGGAACAATAGAAAACCGCTAGTAGCAATGCAAACAATATGATCGATCTTGATAGCGTCATACGATGTATGCAAATTAAGACAATCTATAAAAATTTAAATTCAAAACTAGACCACTGGAATTCAGTCGGCAAATTTTATTTAAAAACAGCGGATTCTACTTATAATCAACAATATTTTATATGTAACTGCTCTTCTATCGAAGGTCTTAACTGGTCAAACCAAAGCAAAATACCAACATTTTATAAAAATGGGCATCTTTTAGACAATTATTCACACCAAAAATTTGAATGACGTAAAAAATCTACCGTTGTTCGGAAACCATGAAATTTGCTTCAGAAAAAAAAAACACTTTTCTTTCAATCTTTCTCAAAAAGTAACATCATGATAATTTCTGACATATGGGATTTTGAAAAGAAATCCTTTATCACTGAAACTGATCTATTAAGGAAACTAAAATATAAACAAAATTGAATAGCTGAATGGCTAATTATTAAAAGCGCAATTCCTCAGAAATACGTCAACACTTTAAAAGAACAAAATATTGAGACCTCCATAAAATGCTTGTATACATTAGATATAGAGTGAACAAAACTTCTAAATTCTAAAAAAATAATAATCTCGCCATGCAAATTAAAAACGAAACTAATACAAACGTGCATCAATTCCAAAAGTACGACTCAACCAAAAGCACAACGAAACTGGGAAGAAAAGTTAAACTTAAATAATATTGATTGATACACCGTTTGGATAAATATCAAAAAGGCTTACTGCTCAAACAAAGCAAAACAATTTCAATGGAAATTTCTTCACAATTCAATTTTCACTGAACACCGATTAAATTTAATGGGAGTATCTAACGGTCTTTGTAATATATGCAAACGGGAAAGAGAAACTATTGTTCACTTATTTTTAGCTGCGAAATTATAAAACCCGTTTTAGCGAACTTTGAGATTATACTTAATAAAGTAACCGACTTACTAGATATAGGCTTGCGCAATTTGCAAATTGCCAACATTGTACTTGGTTATTACTATGTTCCAAATAAATGTAATTTATTAAACACTATTGTATTTGAATTAAAATGGAATATATGGAAGTACAGGAATAGCTGTAAATTTGATAAACAAATACATATTTCAGAGACATTATTTTTTAATACAATACGTTGTATAAAAAAACAGATTGTATTTTTAAAACCAAGAAAAAACAACAACAATGCCGCTATAAAATATTTATTGAGAATTGACACAAACAATTTTCGATTTGTTGAATATTGCATTCCTTAAAAACATCATCTCTTGAAATATAGCTTAACTCTTCTGTTTCGTTTCGTGAAGGTTACTTTACACACGAGAGGCCTGTTCAAACGTTATTTATATAGGGCGACAGTTGTTTGCTTATAAGTATTATAAGATTACCCCTTTGTTCTATAGTTTATTTATATATTTATGAAATGTGTAAAAGCATTAATTCATTTAAACATTCTTGCTTTATGCTGAGATGTCGGTAAGGATCAGCTTGTACGTTTTGTCTGAACCGATATTCCAATATATAGTGAACATTAACGTATTGTAATTATGCAAAATCCAAAAGAACGAAATAATAAATCCCTCAATGCTTTCGTTTCGCTTTTTTTCAAGTTTACATAACTTATATGAAATGTGAAAAACATTAATTATAATGAACAATTTCGATATATGCTGGGATATCTGTATGGATCAGCTTGTACGTTTTGTCCGAGCCGATATTCCAGTATATATAGTGAATATTCAACGTATAACTATCCTGTTTTGAGATATGTATGGTTATTTTTTTGCACCTATGCAAATATGTTTTTCAAAATGTTGTTAAACTTGTATACATGCTATTATTGTGCGGTTTGCAGTGGGATGGCCTCGGCTCCTGCAGACCCATTACGGGGTAATAAACGGGCAACGGTAGCTCAAAAAAGAAAAAAAAAATCCATAACTTATTTTCTGATTCATACTCCACTTTTTTCTACTATGAACCATTTGTATTGCTTCAAATTAAATTTTAATATTACATCTGTGTGCGAGTTTTTGTGTGCGAGCGTTTATACGTGTGCGTGAGTGTTTTCATGTGTGCGTGTGTGTGCGTGAGAGTGTGTGTGCGTGTTTGAGAGAGAGTGTGTTGAATATGTGACATAGTATTTGTGAATTCATTGTTGTATGACTATGAACTATCATGTAGATGTCAAATAAAATGTATTTCTGTTCTGTCTGTAAATACATACAAAGTAGAACCTATATAATATATAAAATAAAATCATATTCATAATTTATTATCAATTACTACCAATAACACATTAATTGATATGTAATTCAAAATTGAGAAATATCACATTGATTGAACCGATTGCCAGAGTTAATCGCAATAAAGTTTACTATGTGAAAATTTTAATTCATATTACAAGAACACCACCAAGTTACGAGCATGTTATCTTATTTCATTGATTAATTTTATATTTTGATGCAAAAAAGCAATTTATATTGCCATAGACATTGAAAAAATCGGGAAACAGAAGAATTTGCGGCAGAGAAATTACTAGATACGTTGCCAGAGTCACCGGGAGTGGAGTAGAAAATCGGCGATCCAGACATGGATGGCAACAAATATTATCAAGACTTCATCAATGGCATTTTTCGCTGACCTATATTTTTTAAATATTTAGTAAAATTTTGAATTTGAAAGACTGTAAAATTAATGGGTGACGTACATGTAATTAAGAATTAAGTTAAACCCAAGAATTATAGGCTTAACAAATAAATTAGAACATTGATATTGTTAAAAGTGATCCAAAATGAAATTGATTTAATTTAATTAAAAAAACAACACCAAAATACTTCATTTTAGTAGAAAGTCTGCAACCATATCAAAGTCTGTTTTTAAACATGGAGATAATATGATAGATTATAACTCTGAATATAAATACTTAGGGTTTTGGGTTAATGATAATGGAACATGGACAATTGCAAAGCTGCCAGAAGAGCTCTTGGTACAGTATATAATGAAGTTTTTAAATTCTGGCGGCATGTCTTTTGACGTCATATATAAAATATATTTGTATCTGTTTTGATATTGTGCTGGAATACGGAGCTGTACCATATATAGTGAAATTGAAACCGAACTTAATAAAGCATGTAAGATATTTCTCGGAGTTAATAAACATGCGGCAAATGTTGCATCAAGTGGACTGGTTTTCAGCTGAAATAAAACAAAAACTGTGTAACAGGACTGTTTAACACTCTTCAGACAGAAACATGCAATCGAAAAAAGTTGTGAGATATGTGGAAAACTTATTAATTTGGTGAGCGAAAACCCAAATTCTTCATCACAGAGTCACCCCTCTGGTAGTTTGTACCATACTGTAGTCGAGTTTTACTGAACTTATCCATCGGTAGTGGAATCGTTTTTGGGTCATATAGCCATGGTTAGATGCATAGTAAAGTGTTCTAGATTTGTGTTAAATAATGGGTATGCCTTCTGAAACCAAAACAAACACACAAAAATTACTTCACGGATAATTGTCATTGAGATATTGGATAGTGCTTTAAGGATCACGGATATTTGTCATTGAGATATTGGATAGTGCTTTACGGATCACGGATGCGATCACGGATCATGGACCCGGACCAAACATCACGAACGAATGGAATAGCAGCCTTTCCCATTAGGAGGGATGGAGTCCCAGCGCCAGTTTCCCTGTCGACGGGTAAAATTCCCTCGAATTATAGAAGGATAGAGCTGCTCTGTTCTGCCCTTTAAAGTATAGTGAGGGGACATAAAGTGTTATCCCTGTCCGTCCGTTCGTTCGTCCACCCGTTCATTCGTATGCAAAATAATGGTTTCAAATCAATATTTCATTTTGAAAAAGTCCATGCATTAATGTAATATTTGGCTTGTAGGTAAAATTCGAAATTTGTCAAAGTTGCAAATCTTTTAAAGGAATTATGGCCCGTTTTTAATTAATGTTTGTTAAAATATAACAAAATAAAGTGATGACATCCGTATACTATGGACTCATGTTTAGTTATAAACAAAACCAATGGCAATGGTCATCTGTAGTTTAAACATACAATATCAAGACACAATCTGAGTTTTATTATTTATACATCTCTTACCAATTTTGTCAGGATCGAACAATATCTGAATAGTGTACATTGCTAAATAGACAAATATAAGAATTCTTCAACCAAGGACCATACCTACAGTGTTTATGTAACAAAACAAATGCTTTTTTTATCAGTCAAGTGTCAATTCACTTATTCCCATCCTGCTGTTTCAAAATCTTGTCCGAGTTTTGATGGTCAAGAACGTTCTAAATTTGCAATTCAATGAAAACTAGTAATGCTTCGGTAATTCACAAAATAAAAACACTTTTCAACGATCAAAGACAATAACTCTGTCCCTTCTGGTCTTAACCGTTAAACAGAGATAGATGTAAGGCCTACGTCAATGTATATAATTATGACGTCTCGCTTGCCTACAAGAACGAGGTCAGGGTAAAAGCAAATCATTTAAATAATGTAGTATCTACGGAGAGATTACCAGGTGGCATACTATAAAATGTCCATTTCTTAATTCTGTGCGTTAAACACGCATTTAAAAGTAAAATACATTTTTTGACTTTTGTCATTATCAAGGATCTGACTGAGATAATGGGAAAAAAATCCATCATAAATTCATCAAAATTACATACAGGTAAATCGGTAGAGTCCCGTCCCTGCATGTAAGTTTGACTCTCGGGTGAGATATTTCTATCTCACATGGAAACTTATTATGGATTGTTACAATATACTAGCCGTGATCGAAAATAAAAGAAATCAATGGACTGCCAGTGCATTGACATTACATTTAGAAATCCATAACAAATATGGTATTAAGATATTTCTTCACTCATCGTCTCTGTCTATTCAGTACACCCTAATATTAGAAATATTTGACAATTCAGTTTTTAAGCTTTTATGCGATGTATTAATTTCCACTGCGGCGTGGTCTAGGGCGATTTAGCTATTATTTTATATGAACATATTCTACTATGTGTTGTTTAATATTAACATTCCGCTATTATTATGGTCGCTGAAAACACGATTTCGTACCAATAATTTCCAAACTTTTCTACAATGTTTAGCTAATTTCCAAACTGTTTGACATTGGTTTTGTATGCCGCGCCAATAATTCCCTCTTGTTTCTTGTTTGTAAAATATTTAGCCACACAAATATCAAATTCGTGTCTACGTCCCTGTATAACGATGTACATTTAGGGTCACCAGCAATGTACTTCTACTTTTCAATTTTATATCCTTTAACTTATAATTGATGAAAAATGTGTGGTTTGAGAACGTTAGGACGTGTATTCTTTAAAAAAGCATGTCAGGAACAAAACGCTACAAAAGAGTATAAATAATAAAATTATTATTAAAATGGATAAAAAAGCATCCCATCCCATTGGTTTGGCATGTCAAATCCACCAAAACATGACATTTATATTTAAATTTGGGTGGTAAACCGGCTTGAAACAAAATCCCCATTCTAAAAATAGACATCCTTCGCATCGTCATTCGGACTCTTTCTAAGATTAACAATTAAAACTACGAGTAAACCTGTGCTACGGATCACAAAAATAAGGTGCAATTTTAATTTTTTTATCTATTTTTTTTTATATATTTCTAAATCTACTTTACTCTAACGCAGGCGTATAGTCCAAGATAGAATCAATATAATATGTTTGCATTTGTACATACATCTCCGTTTGGTAATAAACGGGGTTAGTGATAAAGGTTTAAGCAAACGGGATCAACTATTAACAGAGATCGCTACACAACTAATAACTGACTTGTCGGTGTAAATGAAATGTTAGTAAGGCTATAAATGAAATTCGTATATTTAATTTCAAAATATGCATAGAAGATACATATTTAGTCAGCATAGCTAAAATGAAGATAAAATAATATAAAATGTTTGCATTTTCATTGCATGATATATTATATGTTAACTTTGCTATATGTAATTTGTATATATGTAATAAATTGCCCACATTGTATGTCAATTTTGTATATTAATCTCCCAAGAGGAGGAAATAAAGATATTCACTCATTCGATAGAAATGATCGTCAAGTTATTTGCTTGGTTCATCATTTTATGAAATATACACTTCTCGTCATCAGGACATTTCTATCTTTAAATTAATGTAAAATCATTGACTACATAATTTATCAAAATGAAATTGTTGTTTAAATAGTTTTATGCTGTACCAGTTTCGATGAAGGTTAGATAAAGCGGGACGGTAGTCAAATAGGTAAAGTGTTGGCCGCCCCCACCAGAGGTTGCGTGTTCGATCCTCAGCTCGACCCGATGCCTCTCATATAAAAAACAACACTCAGTACTGGCTCTACCCTGGAAGTGGACAACACTCAGTACTGGTTCTACCCAAGAAGTAGACAACACTCAGTACTGGTTCTACCCTGGAATTGGACAACACTCAGTACTGGTTCTACCAAGGAAGTGGACAACACTCAGTACTGGTTCTACCCAGGAAGTGGACAACACTCAGTACTGGTTCTACCCTGGAAGTGGTCAACACTCAGTACTGGTTCTACCCTGGAAGTGGACAACACTCAGTACTGGTTCTACCCTGGAAGTGGACAACACTCAGTACTGGTTCTACCCTGGAAGTGGACAACACTCAGTACTGGTTCTACCCTGGAAGTGGACAACACTCAGTACTGGTTCTACCCAGGAAGTGGACAACACTCAGTACTGGTTTTACCCTGGAAGTGGACAACACTCAGTACTGGTTCTACCCTGGAAGTGGACAACACTCAGTACTGGTTCTACCCTGGAAGTGGACAACACTCAGTACTGGTTCTACCCAGGAAGTGGACAACACTCAGTACTGGTTCTTGCCTGGAAGTGGACAACACTCAGTACTGGTTCTACCCTGGAAGTGGACAACACTCAGTACTGGTTCTACCCTGGAAGTGGACAACACTCAGTACTGGTTCTACCCTGGAAGTGGACTACACTCAATACTGGTTCTACCCTTGAAGTGGACAACACTCAGTACTGGTTCTACCCTGGAAGTGGACAACACTCAGTACTGGTTCTACCCTGGTAGTGGACAACACTCAGTACTGGTTCTACCCTGGAAGTGGACAACACTCAATACTGGTTCTACCCTGGAAGTGGACAACACTCAGTACTGGTTCTACCCTGGAAGTGGACAACACTCAGTACTGGTTCTACCCTGGAAGTGGACAACACTCAGTACTGGTTCTACCCAGGAAGTGGACAACACTCAGTACTGGTTCTACCCTGGAAGTGGACAACACTCAGTACTGGTTCTACCCTGGAAGTGGACAACACTCAATACTGGTTCTACCCTGGAAGTGGACAACACTCAATACTGGTTCTACCCAGGAAGTGGACAACACTCAATACTGGTTCTACCCTGGAAGTGGACAACACTCAATACTGGTTCTACCCAGGAAGTGGACAACACTCAATACTGGTTCTACCCTGGAAGTGGACAACACTCAATACTGGTTCTACCCTGGAAGTGGACAACACTCAATACTGGTTCTACCCAGGAAGTGGACAACACTCAATACTGGTTCTACCCTGGAAGTGGACAACACTCAATACTGGTTCTACCCAGGAAGTGGACAACACTCAATACTGGTTCTACCCTGGAAGTGGACAACACTCAATACTGGTTCTACCCTGGCAGTGGACAACACTCAATACTGGTTCTACCATGGAAGTGGACAACACTCAATACTGGTTCTACCCAGGATGTGGACAACACTCAGTACTGGTTCTACCCAGGAAGTGGACAACACTCAGTACTGGTTCTACCCTGGAAGTGGACAACACTCAGTACTGGTTCTACCCTGGAAGTGGACAACACTCAGTACTGGTTCTACCCAGGAAGTAGACAACACTCAGTACTGGTTCTACCTTGGAAGCGGACAACACTCAGTACCGGTTCTACCAAGGAAGCGGACAACACTCAGTACCGGTTCTACCCAGGAAGCGGACAACACTCAGTTCCGGTTCTACCCTGGAAGCGGACAACACTCAGTACCGGTTCTACCCAGGAAGTGGACAACACTCAGTTCCGGTTCTACCCTGGAAGTGGACAACACTCAGTACCGGTTCTACCCAGGAAGTGGACAACACTCAGTACCGGTTCTACCCAGGAAGTGGACAACACTCAGTACCGGTTCTACCCAGGAAGTGGACAACACTCAGTACCGGTTCTACCCTGGAAGTGGACAACACTCAGTACCGGTTCTACCCTGGAAGTGGACAACACTCAGTACCGGTTCTACCCAGGAAGTGGACAACACTCAGTACCGGTTCTACCCTAGAAGTGGACAACACTCAATACCGGTTCTACTCTGGAAGTGGACAACACTCAGTACTGGTTCTACTCTGGAAGTGGACAACACTCAGTACTGATTCTACCCAGGAAGTGGACAACACTCAGTACTGGTTCTACTCTGGAAGTGGACAACACTCAGTTCTGGTTCTACCCTGGAAGTGGACACCACTCAGTACTGGTTCTACCCAGGCAGGGGACAACACTCAGTACTGGTTCTACCCTGGAAGTGGACAGACAACACTCAGTACTGGATCTACCCAGGAAGTGGACAACACTCAGTACTGGTTCTACCCTGAAAGTGGACAACACTCAGTACTTGTTTTACCCTGGAAGTGGACAACACTCAGTACTGGTTCTACCCAGGAAATGGACAACACTCAGTACTGGTTGTACCCAGGAAGTGGACAACACTCAGTACTGGTTCTTCCCAGGAAGCAGACGCGAGAGCCGTTCATATAAGCTCTGAGCTTAGTATAGGCCTATGGTCATTTACCAGTTCTTGATAAATCTAGCAACCAAGGTATCTTTTGAACAGAAAACTCATAATAAATATATCAGTCATGATCCTGGGTATTTAAACGTTTTACATTATAAGCGTATACATCGTCCACAATGAAATGGCAAATTCTAGGACTAAGATGATTTCTATACCACAGTTCCATGCTCCTCATCTAGTTTGGCCCGTCCTATTGTGTCACTTGAAACCTTATAATTGTAAAAACAACAACATTTTCTCATGAATCCACAGGTCCTGTGATTCCATGTTTTGTATATTGCATACAGTTATGGTCCACTAACAATTGAAATGAACTTACCAAAATCGAAGAACTTTCACAAGTGATTTCATGTCGTGTCTCAAAATAGGTATGCTTTAGGCTGACATTTACAATGCATAAACATGCATTAATTCCGAAATTGTGTATGCATTTTTAAAGTTTCTGACATACGACAGAGTATTATATGAGTGTTGTGCTGAGTCATTATGAACAATTATAAAACATGAAATTTAAGATTCGTATTTAACGACAGTCGGGATTTATCTTTTGTACGCTCTGTGCCATCATTAAGGCATTAAATTGAAAAGGTGAATTAAATCCATACTGTCCCTTTAATTATCAATAGCTCGCCTAGACCTTAATATTTTAAATATTTCATTAGATATTGTTGTTATTGTATAATCAATCGTCTGATCTTAGAAAGGAAAACATGTAAATCAAATGGGAACTTTTATTATTTCCATTAACAACATTAGATAGTGTTGGGTACAATACTGTATTCACGTGGCCTGACACACATCATATATAATAAATAGTTGAGCCGGACCGTTCCTCAGTATGTATTATGTCTGATGTGTAAAAAGTTGAGCCGGACCGTTCCTCAGTATGTAATCTGTCTGGTGTATAAATAGTTGAGCCGGACCGTTCCTCAGTATGTATTATGTCTGATGTGTAAATAGTGGAGCCGGACCGTTCCTCAGTATGTATTCTGTCTGATGTGTAAATAGTTGAGCCGGACCGTTCCTCAGTATGTATTCTGTCTGATGTGTAAATAGTTGAGCCGGACCGTTCCTCAGTATGTATTCTGTCTGATGTGTAAATAGTTGAGCCGGACCGTTCCTCAGTATGTATTCTGTCTGATGTGTAAGTAGTTGAGCCGGACCGTTCCTCAGTATGTATTCTGTCTGGTGTGTAAATTGTGGAACCGGAACGTTCCTCAGTATGTATTCTGTCTGGTGTGTAAATTGTGGAGCCGGACCGTTCCTCAGTATGTATTCTGTCTGATGTGTAAATAGTTGAGCCGGACCGTTCCTCAGTATGTATTCTGTCTGATGTGTAAATAGTTGAGCCGGACCGTTCCTCAGTATGTATTCTGTCTGATGTGTAAATAGTTGAGCCGGACCGTTCCTCAGTATGTATTCTGTCTGATGTGTAAGTAGTTGAGCCGGACCGTTCCTCAGTATGTATTCTGTCTGGTGTGTAAATTGTGGAGCCGGAACGTTCCTCAGTATGTATTCTGTCTGGTGTGTAAATTGTGGAGCCGGACCGTTCCTCAGTATGTATTCTGTCTGGTGTGTAAATTGTGGAGCAGGACCGTTCCTCAGTATGTATTCTGTCTGGTGTGTAAATAGCTGAGCCGGACCGTTCCTCAGTATGTATTCTGTCTGATATGTAAGTAGTTGAGCCGGACCGTTCCTCAGTATGTATTCTGTCTGGTGTGTAAATTGTGGAGCCGGAACGTTCCTCAGTATGTATTCTGTCTGGTGTGTAAATTGTGGAGCCGGACCGTTCCTCAGTATGTATTCTGTCTGATGTGTAAATTGTGGAGCCGGACCGTTCCTCAATATGTATTCTGTCTGGTGTGTAAATAGTTGAGCCGAACCGTTCCTCAATATGTATTCTGTCTGGTGTGTAAGTAGTTGAGTCGGCCCGTTCCTCAGTATGTATTATGTCTGATGTGTAAATAGTTGAGCCGGACCGTTCCTCAGTCTGATGTGTAAATAGTTGAGCCGGACTGTTCCTCAGTATGTTTTCTGTCTGATGTGTAACTGACATGACGGGTTGTCAATCAACAAGTCAATAATCCAATCATCGATCGATGTTGTTTACAATGTCTTAGGAAAATGGCGGAAAGCAAACGGTCTCTAAGTAACCACTACACTGTTTTACATTGTATTTATTTAGACAAACAGTCTGACATATGGTCCTTCAATGTTTACGCATCATTTACAACAAAATCTCTCTCTCTCTCTCTCTCTCTCTCTCTCTCTCTCTCTCTTTCTCTCTCTCTCTCAACGTATCCTTTTTCTTTTTTCTCTTTCCCTAGTGTGTGTACACACGTGAGAGAGTGTATGCGTGCGTGCGTGCGTGCGTGCGTCTATGTTTGTGGAAGGCAACATAATCTCTTGTATCCCTCTAGGAGAATATTTTCGCGATGTGGTTAAGATCAGAGCACTTGCAGCACTTAGATCAGCTTAGTTCGCTTTATACTAGAGATGTAACGACTCACTGATGCATCGATGGATCACGATTCACCTTTCCGCCGATGTGTTTATCGGTGAGAAACGAAACTTCCAAAACATCGCGATGCAATGCATTCTTTAAACCTACGATTGTCAGATATCGTGCATAGCAATGCCATTCTTGATGAAACAAAAACTAGCTAATAAAAACTAACAAAAAAAAAAGAACGGGCAAGAAGAATTTTCGGATATAAAACTGGCTAATCACTTGACGGACATTGTGAGCATAGAAGTGAGCAGTTACGCAGTGTAATAAGTACACTTGTGTCGGCAAACATAATTATAATATCTTTACATTACGCGTGTTTAATTAAAACATAAATGGTCATGTGACATACATACGACGCAGACTCGAGATTTTAATCATGGATTTTTCTATAGTAGATCTGTTTCCTGTTCACTTTTCCGAAAAATAAATCGTCTGCTTTGAAATATATGCTTAGCCTAATACTCAGTTGTTCTACAATGGCTTTATTCCAAGAAGGAGATAAACCATGTGATGAACCACTCCTCCCCCTCCCCTCACCACCCCAGTATTTAAAGCTACCGTTAGGAAACTTCGCGTTGTTGTTTTATAGGTATTCAAAAATGGCGTTCTTAAAATTGACCATAAAAGCAAAGCATATCGACAGGCTCTTTTTCCATAAGTTTTCATTAGTTGATACTAAATTATACACTTTTCAGATTAGTTATTCACTATTAAATTGTCAATAAACCAACTGCTTTTCATATAAAATGAGCAAGAAGATAAAGTTTTAGTTCTGTTGTTCTCTGTTAATAAAAAAAACAAAAAACGTTTAACTTACATAAGAGCATAGTTATTACATGGACCTTTTCAAACACTAATGGTGGTGGCATAAGATACAGTTTCAAAGTCAGTATCGTGATGCACATTGCATTGCGACTTAAATCTTGTAATGTGCATCGCCTCTTATTTCCAGGCAATGTGTATCGTCCTGATAATGAAGTATCGCGATACGCATCGCAGCTGAAAGAAATGCCAATGCACAGACCTTCTTTATACAGTGGTATAGTAAAACGTGTACACACCCACCTTCAACATGTACACGCATCCACCTTCAACGTGTACACACACACCAACCTTCAACGTGTTCACACACACACACACACCTTCAATGTGTACACACATCCGCCTTCAACGTGTTCACACACACCCAACTTCAACGTGTACACACACCCACCTTCAACGTGTACAACGTGTACACACACACCCACCCTCAACGTGTACACACATCTATTTTCAACCTGTACACGCACCCACCTTCAATGTGTTCACACACACCACCTTCAACGTGTACACACACCCACCTTCAACTTGTACACATACACCCACCTTCAACGTGGTCACATATACACCTTCAACGTATACACACACCTTTAACGTGGTCACATATACACCTTCAACGTATACACACACACTCTTACATTCAACGTGTCACAGCACACACACACACACACACACACACACACACACACACACACACCTTCAACGTGTACACACATACCCACCTTCAACGTGTACACACACATTCAACGTGTACACACACACACACTCACCTTCAACGTGTACACACACACACACACACACACACACACACACACACACACACACCTTCAACGTGTACACACACACACACACACACACACCTTCAACGTGTACACACACACACACATACCCACCTTCAACGTGTACACACACACACACACACACACACACACACACACACACACACACCTTCAACGTGTACACACACACCTTCAACGTGTACACACACACACACACACACCTTCAACGTGTACACCCATACCCACCTTCAACGTGCACACACGTCAACTTTCAACGTAAATTCTCCATGATCAGTGTACTGGGGGCAGTAGAACACTAACATGGACACTGCAATTATACGATATTATGTCACATCTTTTTACAATAAAACACTAGCCGTTTATGAGATGACCACTTTAGGTATAGAACCACCACCGGAAAGGCTTCCGTGTGGTTGCCATGGTAGTCGCATCAATAATCATTGTTTCGTCTTCTCTTAAACTGCATTTTCCTTATTCTAATGCTCTATTTAATTGCATTATTAATGTATTTTTAACATATTAAAAGCATTGTCATCTTTTAATTGTAAATATAAAAATATGATGCTTGGAAATTGGGGTATGAATACATGATTTTTGACATCTACTTTCACTTTTTCAGCAGTGTACACACTGGACAGAAAATAATCTCTTAGATTACACGTAACCCGTACTTGTCTCATCATATTTTTGTAGTGCAGAGGTCGATAAACAATAAAATAAGAGTTTCACTTATTTCATTTAGACTCTCTGTGAATGAAAAATCAATGGTTGGCTTACACATTAAACCATTAAAATATTCAGAGAACAAAATAATTTAAATACATGAAAATCGACGTAATAATGACAATATCCTGTAGGTACGGGCGGCAAATTAAATTTTTAGCAAGGATCTCTACTGTACATCAACTAGTTAAAATGTTTAACATATTCTGCCTTTCATTTGAACAAGGAAAAGAAATTCGTACTGTTTATGTGTTATGATGGCACAATGGATTACTACTAAAACTTGAGACAGAGGGTCTTTAATGGTTTTTAGATTATTGGTACGATCGTAAACAATGTGTAATAATACTCCCAACAGCAACTGATACCGTTAATACCAAAGCTGTGGTATCCCAATGTTCTATTATAGGTCTACTTCTCTTTCTACTGTATATAAATGTCATTGTTACTGACATAAATGCTACAATCAAACTGTTTGCTGATGACACAAGCCTGTTTATCATTGTTTACAAGTCATGCCGCTTTTCTCTCTGCATGGACATTACACTTAGCCATATTGAAAACATTAAAGAAAATACATGAAAAAGATTAAACGTAATGCGAAAACTGAAATTCATATAAGACAGTAGTTTAAGTACAGTACCTAGAAATTATATATGACATTTATTAAACCGACACTCGAATATGCAAACGTAGTATGGATTAACTGTTCTAAAACCCAGGAACAATCACTAGAAAAAACTTGAAATGGCTAGGATCGTAACTGGAACTACTAAACTTGTCTCATCAGCACCGTTATATCGCGGAATAGGTTGGGATATTCTTAAAGAACGTAGGGGAAAACACACACTTACATTATTTTCAAAATGTAAACAATCTTCCGCTTTTAACCTAACCATCGTTAAAGCAACACATCCTCGTTTGAACTTTTAAAAAAAAAATTTTAATTGAGTTATTAGCACATTTCCCATACAAACATATGATCAATTAGCTGTATATGAGCATATAAACACAATCCCGAACAAAATGATGCCCAAATTGTTATGCGTGACTAACACTTTATAAAATAAGCGTGTAACTCACCCGAGTCAAAAAAAATTGTCAAAATGACTTTCAAGGCAGGTAAAGTACACTACGCACTAAAACGTGAAGTTTTTTAATACGACTCGCATAATTCAATTTGAAGCCAAGTTGGAATCCTCGGACATTTAAAAATAATTTATAAAGCGTTTGTCACGCTTTATAATTTGGACATCTTTTTTTATAATTCTAAAGCGTTCTGGATAGTGTTTGTTAGCACATATACAGCTTATTGACCGTATATTTATGTATGGGAAATGTGCTCACAACTCAATTGAAAAACTTTTTAAAAAAGTTTAAACGTGGATGTGTTGCTTTAATACAGGAGACATCGTCAGCTACGACCTTCGTAATACAAATAACATAAGAACAGTTTATTGTAATACCCAGCTATACGCAAACTCCTTTCTTCCGCCATCCAATAAGAAATGGAGTCTACTTGCTCTACAGAGTCTACTTGCTCCATAAAAAATTCCAAGAATACTATTATAATGGTAATGGAAAATACAAGTTATACACGTCTTTACAATGACCATTGCACACTTTTCAGAGAAAGAAAATGATAGCCGCTATTCAACAATATCATAACGTATCCGTTGATATAATGCTGTTTGGTGATCAATCCAATGTTCATAAATGAACCCAAGTTTAGATATGTACATGGATTTGGTTCCAGTACAAAACTATTAACTTAATATTACACAATGAGTTTGTTAGTTACAATTTGAACATATTGGCCTTGCAGATGCTTTGATACATACCTTCATACCATCTCTCTCTCTCTCTCTCTCTCTCTCTCTCTCTCTCTCTCTCTCTCTCTCGTTCTCTCAACTGCAGTGTACTAGTATATTATATGACTTCATGAATTTATTTTGATGGCATTGGGTGAGTTATACAATAAGAAACACACACGTTTTTTTTAATTCAATGAACTTTTTTTGTGACAATTAAATACCAGTTATATAAACAACTATTTTTGAAGGTAGAATAGGGGATGTAACCTTTCGTTCATTATTTGTCTTCGTTATATTTTCGTAACACACGTTGGTCAATTAATTATATTTTAGACAATACTTACACTAAATCAATTTTCTTTATGTTTTTTGTTTCCATTTAATCATGTTTAACATGCGTCCATGTATGTCAATTAGAACACAGCAAGTAAACATTAATATTGTGTCTTTCTTAAAGATTGTGTTCTTCAATGGTGCAACGCGAGTGATGGCAAAAATAGCACTACTGGGGCTTTTGTGTGTAGTATGAGGCAACACATTATGTATTGAATATAATTAACTTCTGGGTGTAACAAGTGTATGTTCATTCTACATATTTATTTGTGAATTTCTGTTTCAGTCTGTATGTTAATGTGTTGTTTTTGTACATGGAGAAAGAGACTGGAAACAAAGAGACTGGAAACTTCCTGTTGAGGTCATGTAATTATTTTGTGTTGTTACACCGGAAAATAACAATGGCTTGATTGATTATTTCATTCATTCATTCATTTATTCATTCATTCCTATGCATTTACTTATCCGATACATTCAAAAATAAATTCATCCATTCATTCATCCGTTCATTCCGATTCATTCATTCATTTGTCCCTAATTTTGCTATAATACATAAACTGTGTTTATTTTTACACTATTATATATGTTAATATTGCCGTGCTCAATGTGTGCTATTTTCGAAAAACATTCCAATATTCCATGTAATAAACCGCAATAATGCTTATGATTTATTTTGTATATTTATTTTTTAATTGTCATGCATTAAACAGTTCAGAAAGTATTTTGTTATTTGTTGGTGTGTGGTTATGTGTGTCCGGGTGGCGGTGGGGGTAATATACTTGTTATATGACTGCAGGACACACGTTACAGAGACCGGTAAGTGCTAAAATGGCAACTTTGTAATATAGTACGTGTAAATTACTGTTCTATTTCTAGATTATCGGGACAGGAAGTATCTAAAAGGCGTTTTGAATAAAGGGAAATAATCCAGTTCCTCTATTGAGATAAGTCAACTGTTTTAATTCCCTTCATGAAGAAGTGTGTCTGCTTGCTTGGAGAGGATATGCCATGGTTCAATTACATAAGTAAATTACTTTAATACAAAAAGGAAGCCTGCTATTGATTTTGAGATCAAAATTGTCATTTCAAGCTCACTTGAAACAGAAGTAAATATGTTTTTTTTACGCAACACCTTTGGTTCCCTTTATCATGATGAAACGTGGTTTGTAAATTGTTTATATCAAAACGAGGCAGGGGCGGCCTGTTGGGCTAAATGGCCTCAAACTCAAGTTTGTTTTAAGGACCTCAGGGAAGCTTGAATTTAGTGCAACTTAATTTGTTGAATAACGTCATTTTTATTAGTAGTTATGTCATTATTTGATATTATTATTTTATGTTTATTAAATGTTTAACAGATTTTTTTCTAGAAATAATAAATACAAATGGTCGCAGTTGAAGTAAATTTAAAAAAAGCACTTATTTCTAACACTTCCATAAATTCATTGTTTGATTCCTTATCTGTAGACGGACAATTTTAACGGACATGTTTATTTCGTGCAATTCGCGGGAATGCGTCCGTGGGCTACATCATCAACTGTATTGAACGATGGAATAACCTCGGAATTATGACGACGTAAGCTATTTAGTTTGATATCATAGTATTTAAAGGGTTTAAAAAAGACGGCTTTCATTGCGAGAAAAAAGTGTGTTTTAGCTTCATGCAGTTTAGAAACAATACTTTTTGGCCAATTGAAATCCCTGCAAGACACTCAAAGCAGCAACCAAAATCCGATTGTTTCTTCTTATATAATATTGCCATGGCAAGCAAAAATATGTAAGCTACAAAACAAACATAGTTTATGTATGACACGTGTAGAGGAAATTGTAAAATGTGTAAGTATCGAACAGTCCACAACCACAGGTACACAGTACGGTTTACCGCACACGTTAATTACAAGTATCGAACATTTCATATCCAGGTGAGATTTGTAGTCACGTGACAACACCATTCCACCGCCACGGGATCTTGGAGTATTTCTCCCAAGCTGGATTTAAAACACCTTCACATGTTCGCGTTGCGTGGTTATACTATCCAAACGTGCACATAACTATAGCAACTGTCCGTGACTTGTAGCAGACGATATGATATTCTGTTCAAGGAAATATGTTGCTGCCATCTTGTTTTCCAACACAGCTGGGGAAGTTGACAGCACAATTAGTTTCGATGGTTCCATTACTGTACTAGTTCTCAGCATATTCACCTGAAAACAAGATCATTCAGACATTAAAAAAACACAAAATAAGTAACACTAATTGACTAATATGCAATTATTGTATAGGCGGGTCGTGAGTTCGATCCACCGTCACGCCAAGTTATGGTGTCCTTGATTAAAACATTTTACCGTCACATAATTAGTTATGGTTTTACCCAGAAAGACTTCGATTGGGATTTGCAATAAGTGGTAAGAAATTGTTTCACAATCGATGTAAAATCGATATAAAATATGTTAAGCTTAAACTAAACTTACGTTTCATATATCGCTGTTATATATATTTACTTAAATACTGAATATGCGAAAGCAAATAATTAATAATACTAAGAAAGAAAAAATACTTCTGCTAAACCTGACAAAGTGTGTCATTAATACATGTTTGAATGATTTTCTTCTGTTGCATGATTCATATTTTCATCTCTAGCATCAGTTGATCCAATGTTTTAATGTGCAGATAGCTTTTTGTTTATGGAGTGATGATTCTATACAAACGTCAGCATTAAACATGACAAACCGAAGTTTAAGTTACCTTGGATATTTGCACTCGTGTAGATGACGGATCGCTGGGCTGCTACAATTGTAATATCGGGCACAGTGATTGGGATCGGGGGTCGGACGGGGGTCGGACGGGGGTCGGACGGATTATCCTGACAGAAACCCACCAGAACAGCTGTAAGGAAAAATAGCAATACGTCATTGAATCTGTCTGCTCCATTACACCAGTAATTGATAATGCTCTAACAGTAATGTCATACTTCCAAAAACAAATAATAATTATCAGAAAATAATTAATCAACATAAAACTTCACTGCACAATAAAAGTAACATAACTGCAAATCAACACAAAAACACCCAGCAAAAAAGTAACTTAACTGCAAAGAAGTTGATAATTACACAGCAGATAGTAACTCCACAGCGATAAATAAAACTATATTGCAAAACAAAATGAACCTAAATGCATAGCAAAAGAAAACTACAATCCAGAATGAAAGTAACACAATAACAATATAAGAAATCTATTTAATAAATCAATAGAAACATCTAATGCAAAAAAGTAGCTTTACTGCAAAGAAATAAAAAAAAAAAATACTCAGCAAACCATGAACACTCAACTGCAGTTGTCGACTACCAAACCAAAAAAGTATAACTATATTGATTGATTGATTGATTGATTGATTGATTGATTGATTGATTGATTGAATAGTTAGCGTAATTTTTATGCCATCGAGGGCTAACAGACGATCTGTCAGCTTAACCACTGTTTCCTGTGATCATGAAAGGTTAACCATGCTCGAGCACACCCCACCTCTGTAAGTAACTGATAACTTGAATCAGCGGTGAGAGACGAATGCTAATGAGACATAATGTCGTATATCAGTCATCACGGAGACTGTTGCTGGGTGGGGATTCGAACTCACGACCTCTTGATTGACAACCTAACTGTAATGTTATAGAAGACTAAAACAATAGAGCAAAACTACTAACCTGCAAAACAAAAGAAAACTACAAAGCAAAAAGTAATAAAAACTGCATAGCCAAAATGTAATAGAAAATCACAAAGCAAAATGTTATTTAAAAGTACATAGCCAAAAGTAATAGAAACTACATAGCCAAACAGTTAACCTAACTGTAATGCAATAGACGACTTAAATAAAAGAGAAACGTACTCATCTGCAAAGCAATAAAAAAAAACTACGTAGCAAAAAAGTAATAGAAAACCACAAAGCAAAAATTAATGTAAAATCCATAGCCAAAACGTAATAGAAAACTACATAGCCAAACAGTTAACCTAACTGTAATGTAGTAGACGACTTAAATAAAACATCAAACATACTTACCTGCAAAGCAAAATAAAATTACTGCAAAGTATAAACAACTTACGGATAAACTGAAATTTGAGAAACTTTTGTTTCACGTTTGTTTCACGTTTGTTTCACGTTTGTTTCACGTTTGTCTCACGTTTGTTTCGAGCTAAATCGTCAGGCTGCGTTTTATTAATGACTTATATGGAAAATATAATTTATTGGTTTGATTTTATATTTGACAAAAAAAAAAATAAAGTAAACAAAGTGAGTCACGACACGAATAAACAGAATTACAATAAATAGTTCCTTACTTGGATCTATGTGTTCCGAACATTCCCACGATGCAGGATCGAACAAGGAAACTTGGCACACCTCCACTGCAACCGTTCTATTCTTGAAACATTTAACATAGTGAGTTTAGTCATGTCGGGAAGGGATTATTTCCGTTGCTAAGAGCAGTCGCTCCTCACACGGAGTACAGCTGACTGCGTTCTGAAGACACTGTGTCTGTAAGAATTCACCTTAAATACAAGCAGGGAAATAAATTATAGTTTTTTTCCAATATACATTGACTGCTAGAAAAATTGAATCACAATCGGACTACCTCGTTGAAGTCCATGGATACCGATGGATGATGGAATATGGAGGAGCATGTACGATAGCCAAGAACTTGCTTCATTAGACGTTGAACGAATTGATCACGAAGGCTGCTCAATATGCCAGTAGGACCGCTCTGTGCGTACTCCCATGTTAAATAAACGCATTTTATTACGAACGTGGGTTAACCATTACAAAACCATATGCCCACCATATGTGTTACTTCCCTGGGAATTCCTTCTCTGTAATATTCTAAATTATTCTCAATTGTAAATTCATAAAGAAGATAACATGTATATGTCACAGCTATGGCGTACATGTATACGTGAACAATATTAAAACATCAATATACTCAAACATAGTGTCGTTATGTTTCACATAATATGGCCACCTTTAATGCATCAAACTTTTCAACAATGATTCGTGCCGTAGTTATGGAGAGCACAGGTAAACTGGAAGATAAGTTTGTAACCGTTAGAAGTTTAAGCATACAGAGTTGAATACAGCTTACAGCATACAGAGTTGAATACAGTTAAAGTGGAATACAGCTTACAGCATACAGAGTTGAATACAGTTTATAGCATACAGAGTTGAATACAGCTTACAGCATACAGAGTTGAATACAGTTTAAAGCATACAGAGTTGAAAACAGTTTACAGCATACAGAGTTGAATACAGCTTACAGCATACAAAGTTGAATACAGCTTACAGCATACATATATGAATACAGCTTACAGAATACAGAGTTGAATACAGCTTACAGCAACATAGTTGAATATAGTTAACAGCATACAGAGTTGAATACAGCTTACAGCACACAAAGAGTTGAATACAGTTTACAGCATACAGAGTTGATTACAGTTAAAGTGGAATACAGCTTACAGCATACAGAGTTGAATACAGTTTACAGCATACAGAGTTGAATACAGTTTACAGCATACAGAGATGAATACAGTTAAAGTGGAATACAGCTTATAGCGTACAGAGTTGAATACAGTTTACAGCATACAGAGTTGAATACGGTTTACAGCATACATAGTTGAATACAGCTTACAGCATACAGAGTTGAATACAGTTTACAGTATACAGATATGAATACAGCTTACAGCATACAGAGTTGAATACGGTTTACAGCATACAGAGTTGAATACGGTTTACAGCATACAGAGTTGAATACAGTTTACGGCATACAGAGTTGAATACAGTTAAAGTGGAATACAGCTTACAGCATACAGAGTTGAATACAGTTTACAGCATACAGAGTTGAATACAGCTTACAGCATACAGAGTTGAATACAGCTTACATCATTCAGAGTTGAATACAGGTTACAGCATACAGAGTTGAATACAGTTTACAATTTAAGTTCCATATTCTCCATTCATACGTAGATTTCCCATTTTACAACACCATTGTTCATATTTATTGGTTGATTGGTCATAAATGATACCGAGGTATACAGGCCCCGAATTACAACTTATATAATCAATATTTCACCGTACCTTGCGGTATTCATTTTATTTTATAAGTATTTTATTAGTATTAACTTTAAACTTGCATGGTGCTTGGGGTTCAAACGTCGGAGCAAAAATGACTTCCGAGCAGTTTTTATACGTTTGCGATACTTCGTCGAATAACTGCAGATAAGGTGTAACCCCACCATTGATTTTTGTTCTTTATTCTATAGTAAATAATAAAAGTTTGAAGGCTCGTCATTCATAGAGGGTCCAAAATGAAAGAAGTGAAACCTACATTTTACTGTTTGTCAACCTCTGCACTATCAAAATATGATGAGAAAAGTAGGGGTCATGTGTCATATAAGAGATTTTTTTTCTGCTCAGTGTGTACACTGGTGACAAAGTGAAAGTAGACTTCCGAAATCATGAATTCATACCCCCTTTTCCAAGCATCATTTTTTTTTCTAAATTCACAATTCAAACATGACAATGCTATTAAAATGTTCAAAATACATCAATAATGCCATTCAAATAAAAAAATGAGCATTAAAATAAGGAAAATGCATTTTTAAAGAAGAAGAATTGAGGATTATTTACAACCGCCATTATGCGACTACCCCACGGAAGCACTTCCTTTTTGCAATGGTGGCACTATGCCATAACGACATTACCGGAGATAGTCTCGCCAACTGCTTTACGGCAGTCGTAATATTGGGCGCAGTTCGTCTGATGCGGGTTTGCTACACAATAGCGTGCTGCCATCTCTGCAATAAATATGAGGAGTTGGATTAATTATAAAACAATAAAGGAGTAAATGGCTAAAATATCAAACATATCCTTGCAATATTTCTAAGACACAATTGATTTTATTCAAACAATAAAAACGGACAACTACATTTACATAACTAGATGTGATTAAAGAACGTACTTTCGTCGCTAGAGATTCAACAAATTTTCCTTTATTAGGGAAGAATATTCCGGTAGGCGGCACTTCTCGGTGGCCAATGATCTTCCTGATTGGCAAGTTATATAGTCCTCTGACGTTTCACGTCATTGGTAGGCATTATTGTCACCCGGAAGTCCGGTGCATTTTGGAAACTTTTGCTGACAGGGCATACATCCGGCTGTTCTCGGATCACAGATATTTTGGAGATATTGACCTTAAAAGTTAAAATAAATAAATCATAAATTATACAACAGCTGTTTCATGTTTATTGACAAATACGTTTTACTTTTTTATGTTAAGATCGGCCGAGTAGCACCCCTCGGTGAAAACATAAATATATATGACGTAACGTCAGATGTTGGCGTATATTGCAAAAATATCTCGTACTTGTCAATTTAAAAATAAAAAAAAATAATAGAGATTTTATATTTATATCATCACATTAAGTTATTTTAACTCTTTTAAATTCAAAATAAAAATTAAAGTTATTTAATAAAGAATATATCTTTATAATTAACAAAAAAGTGTCGTGAAACGTAAAAAAAAACTCAATGTAAGACGTAACAAATAAAGTAAATCCGATGATGAAAAACGCATGAATACTGATTCCGTGCTATGATTTCTCGCCTAAACTCCGTTATAACATGACATAACAATCAATACAGGCGATAAACAAGAAGCGAAACAAACTTTTTTTCATCAACTCGCTATGTAAAAATCATGTTTAAAATGTATTCTGTATATTCTACTTACTCCGTTTTCTCAATGAAAAGAGATCTTTATATTATTTAAATGAAAATCTATTTTAGAGCAATAAAAGAACAAAGTTTCTATCTATATCAAGTGAAGTGAAATGTCTAGCCGCGAAGTAACATCTATAAAATATTTGACAAAAATAAATTTAAATCATTTTTGCCGTACTCTTTGACAGTTTCGCGTTGTTGTTAATTGTTAATTTATATACCGGTTTAAATTCTATTTTTTTTTGTTGAAGAAGAATGTATATATACAAGGTACGTCGTACTTTATGGTTTATGTGTTATGGTTCCGATGTCTAACCATAATGTAACACCGTAAAATCAAGTAACGTTGACATCATTTTCGACGGGCATTTGAAGTGCAATATTCGAGATCATTGATTAATTAACACATTCGCCATGTCAATGTTTTAATCTAGTCTGTCTTCTACATACTATTATACCATACCATAAAATAAGTCAATCAATCAATCAATTAATCAATCAATCAATCAGTCAACCAATTAATCAATATATTGACCATTCTTATGTGGCTGTATTTGGTTTAAACATATTTTATTTATAAATTATGTACAGCATATTCCACAACATACATAGTAAAAGGATTGAAACGAAAGAAAATAATTCTTATATAGTTTCTTTCCTTAGTTATCAAACGGGGTTAATTTTTCATATGGCGCTAGCCTCCGAAAAGGTAAACTTTTATAAAGAGAGGAAAAAATTAAAGAGAAAGAACGTAACCTTAAGTATTACCATAAACGTTAGGACGTGTATAACACGTCAAAAAGAAAATCTAGAGAGTATTAAGCAACTACAGCCGTACGTGTCAGGGAAAACCAAGTAGGGAAAGCCGGACACAAGTAGGAAAAGCCGGACACAAGTACACATTTATTAAAAAACGGAAGGCATTCGTCTATGAGTTTACTATATGTTGCTTAAGGACGGCGGTGAAACACGGCGATCATACACCGTTTAAGTAGTTTGCGGCGTTCCTATCGGATTTTTTTGACATCTGGCGTAATTTATAAAAAATCTGTACAATTGATCTCTGAAGTCTCAGCTTTCGTTTAAACTTTGTTTTATTTAATATAGTTCCGCAGTTTCTCGTTAACAGCGCCTACTGGTGGTAGGTATTTTTCGGACGATTTTCGCTGTTTGTCCCTTGTAAAATAATCAATATTTATTCAAAATTGTTTTTAATAACATTATTAAATTACTCATTTTATTTCCTGTGATAAGATTATAACTTTCATACAGATAAAATATAATTTGTGTTATCTTTACATCTAATCATTGGCCGGGGTTGATATAAACGCGGGTTCAAAAACAACGAATTTTGCACATTCACGGCAGATTACGCGAAAAAGCTCTGGTACAAGTTCTTTAATTTCACACATGTTAAACTTTATTAATTTCACTAAAATATGGTCAAATAAAAAGAGGGTGTTCACGCTAGTTTTTTCATAAATTTGAATTTAAATTAAAAGTAAACACTTAAAAAACACGACGTTAGCATATGATTTCGGACGACGTCAAGAAAACGCCATATAATACTTGCGTAAAATAACGACGTCGTCCGAAACAGCAGACAAACGTCGTGTGTTTTTAAGGGTTTCATTTTTAATTTGAATTCAAATTTATGAAAAAAATAGCGTGAACACCCACTCTTTTTTCTATTATATTATAGTAAAATGAATGAAGTTTAATATATGTAAATTTCAAGAACTTGTACCAGCGCGTTTTTGTGCAATTAGGTTTGAACGTTCAAAATTTGTTGTTTTTAAACCCGCATTTAAACCAACCCCGTCGTAATTATTAGACGTGAAAGTAACATAATTTGTATTTTATCTGTGTAAAAGTTATATTCTTCCCACAGGTAATAAAATTAGTAATGTAAAAATGTTATCAAAAACAATTTTGCGTTAATGTTGACTATTTTATAAGTGAAAGCGGCGAAAATCGTCCGAAAAATACGTACCGCTAGGAGGCGCTGTTAACGAGAAATTGTGGTACATTTTTAAAAAAAAAAAGAATGTTAAACAAAAGCTGAGACTTTATAGTACACGTGTACAAATAATTGATAATTTTCGCGAGATGTAAAAAATCGGCTATGAACGCCGCGAACTACCTTAAATTGAATCACGCATAAACGGCCGTTTGAAACGGACTGTTGTTATATGAAATACTTTTTGAATTTTAATGTATGAAAATGCATGAAATTGAATAAGAAGTTATATATTAATTGCAAGAACAAGAAATGTTTTGTTATTTCTATAAACGTTAATAGGTGAAAATATTGAATGAGTCGTAGTACTGTACGCGACACGCAACGTCATACCCTTATGGCAATACGGTGACAGTTAATATATACTAGAGAATAGGTATGGTATACTGGGGAAAAGTTTCAACCCATTGTGATATTTTGACAAATCCTGATACACTGCCTTTTTCTAAAAACTCGGTGCCAAAGCCAAATCATGGCCGGTGTACACTCCAATCCCGTGAAACTGCAAAACAGGTATAACACATCCTAACAATGTAGATATCCTTGTTTAATTTATGACTTGCACCCCCTCTCCGTCCTTGATGTATTTTGAAAATGTCGAAATTCCATTCTCCATTTAATAAATTGTACCGGTTGCGCATTACACTGAGCATATACACTGAGCCAGATTCTAATTGGTCACCCGCATCTTGTTAGAGTTTCTCACAAATTGAAATAGTAAACATAACAACTAGAAGTAGACCGTGTACAAATATTCATTGCTAATACACATGATCATTCATAACAATAACATTATAAATAAAAAGTTCCATCACTGTAAAATGTATCACCATCATTTAGAAAAGTAACACTTTTTCACATCGACTTTAATAGGATAAGTATGAAACCATGCTATCAAGCTGTTCCGATCTCTTATAACGAAATAAGGAAACATATGAAATACTGAAAGGACGTGTTACTGCGACTCATTAGGTATACTATTATCAAATAATTTGATATGTTTTGTCATTAATTTTCTAAAATTTATCTTAAACTGCATTTTCTATGGAATTTGAATAGTAATTTCAATTTATTGTGACTTGGTTTTGGTGCTACAAACTTTAAACCAATATCACCTCATGGTTGTGTATGATTCCCATCAATATTCATGATGCCTTCCTCATAAAATGCAGTAACTGTATTGAAAACAATAACATTTATATATTTGTCACAATTTCCAGGCCAAATATAGAAAATTGGTTAAATGTAAAAGTAACTACTTACACGGCTCAACTGTCACCACACATCACATCTGTAAAGTTTAGACAGACGAGACCTGTTTGCGAGAACAACACCGGACATGGGCACTCTCTGAGGTCCCTTGGTCACACTCTGCCGGCTACAGTCAAACTACCGAGTACAGCTGAGAGGATTGGCGCCGGGATTTGTCTGGCATCTGTACCGACACTGAAATGACGTTATAAACGGATAAATAACGATATCTTAGTTCAGAAAACTTTTGACTGAGTGCTAGTATATCGATCTCGTAGTTCAGAAAACGTTTGTCTGAGTACTAGTATATCATATTGTCTCAGGGCGTGATTTAATAGTAGATAAATAACGATCTCTTAGTTAAAAAAACGTTTGTCTGAGAACAAGTGTATCATATTGTCTCAGGGCGTGATCATATGGTAGATAAATAACGATCTCTTAGTTCAGACAACGTTTGTCTGAGTACAAGATTATCATATTGAACCAGGGTGTGATCTAATGGTAGATAAATAACGATCTCTTAGTTCAGACAACGTTTGTCTGTGTACAAATGTAACATATTGTCTCAGGATGTGATCTAATGGTAGATAAATAACGATCTCTTAGTTCAGAAAACGTTTGTCTGAGTACTAGTGTATCATATTGTCTCAGGCCGTGATCTAATGGTAGATAAATAACGATATCTTAGTTTAGAAAACGTTTGTCTGAGTACTAGTGTATCATATTGTCTCAGAGCGTGATCTAATGGTAGATAAATGACGATATCTTAGTTTAGAAAACGTTTGTCTGAGTACTAGTGTATCATATTGTCTCAGAGCGTGATCTAATGGTAGATAAATAACGATATCTTTGTTTAGAAAACGTTTGTCTGAGTACTAGTGTATCATATTGTCTCAGGATGTGATCTAATGGTAGATAAATAACGATCTCTTAGTTCAGAAAACGTTTGTCTGAGTACTAGTGTATCATATTGTCTCAGGCCGTGATCTAATGGTAGATAAATAACGATATCTTAGTTTAGAAAACGTTTGTCTGAGTACTAGTGTATCATATTGTCTCAGAGCGTGATCTAATGGTAGATAAATGACGATATCTTAGTTTAGAAAACGTTTGTCTGAGTACTAGTGTATCATATTGTCTCAGAGCGTGATCTAATGGTAGATAAATAACGATATCTTAGTTTAGAAAACGTTTGTCTGAGTACTAGTGTATCATATTGTCTCAGAGCGTGATCTAATGGTAGATAAATGACGATATCTTAGTTTAGAAAACGTTTGTCTGAGTACTAGTGTATCATATTGTCTCAGAGCGTGATCTAATGGTAGATAAATGACGATATCTTAGTTCAGAAAACGTTTGTCTGAGTACAAGTGTATCATATTGTCTCAGAGCGTGATCTAATGGTAGATAAATAACGATATCTTAGTTCAGAAAACGTTTGTCTGAGTACAAGTATATCATATTGTCTCAGGGCGTGATCTAATGGTAGATAATTAGACTTAGGATAGACTGGTCGTGAGTTCGATCCACCACCACAGCTATGTGTGGTCTTCTTTATGTATGAAATATCGTATTTGAAATAGAAATAATTAATAATACTAGAAAAAAACAATAAGGCAAAAAAAACGCAAAAATTAGGGTCGTGGAAAACCTCTGAAATTCATATTTTGTATTTTGTAGATCGTATTATATAACTGTCGATATTCGTGTCAAATCTGTCGTCTGTCACATGAAAACTATTCTCGGTTATTTTTCATGTCACTTACACATGTCCTGTCCACATTGTCGCAACTGAGTGTCAAACTCATACTGACATCTCTCCATGGCGATAGTTCTTTCCGCCCCGCACACAATAAACTCCTTTGGCCTGTTTTAAAGGAACGGATTGTTGTCGTCCGGAAGTCCAACGCTGGGTTTGTTGATGGTGCATGCCGGACATCCGGCCTGGTCAAAGCACTGATTATTCCGGAGATAATCGCCTGAAATATGAACAATCGGACAGTAGAGTTTACTATTAAAAGTAAAGTAACCTTTACATTACTAAAAGAACGAAGCAAACTTTTGTCACGCCTTCTCTAGTAGTTGTAGGTATGTGCGTGTGTAGTTAAAGTAGAAATTGGGATTTTTTCATAAAAATAAGACGCAACTGTCTCACTTTTCGTGAAAATTGCAAATATGACATTCCAATAAACAAGTCCTTGGAAAAGCCATGTGTTACGTTAAACAGGTACATTCGTTTGGTTATGTCGCGCAAATAGGAACATTCGTAAATCTACAGCACTGCTGTGCAGACGACAATTTTGTATCATTCTATGAGTTTCAGATGACACTAACAAAGAACCGCCCCCACTATTCGCATTTATCCAATTTATCGTTTTGCGATTGATCAAAAACCTATTTCATCATATTTTAGTGGCTGTGTACAGAACACGTTTAGTCTCAAATATTTTGTAAGAAGCCCGTACACGGATCCAGGAATTTTTGTCAGGATGGAAGTCCCCAATATTCCAGGAGGTCTACCTAACTGAAGCGTTAATTTTCATACACAACAGTAGGCCTATGTTTTTTTAGTTATTATCGAAAAACCCTGTGGAGGTAGAGGATCTTGACCACCTGTTCCACTATCTTTTCAACAATAACATTTATAAACTAGATGTAGTCTCTTTTGATATCACAAATGTAGTACAATATAATTATATTCTTTCCATGTACGTCAAAACACACCTGTGACAGTCTAGCTGAATATATGTTTTCGGCGGAGCATGGCCCCGGACCCCCTACTACCTCTACCCCCCCCCTCCCCCACCCCTACTACTGTGCCTACACATAGTTTTCAGCTAAAATACGCCCCTGTCCAATATTGAAGAGTCACATTGCTTAGCACATGAAGAGAAAAAACAACAGAATAACAAGTTTATTTGTTGTCTTTGTAAATTCCGATATATTCGTGATCCAAAACGAATATCTTGTATTTGTTAAATGTTCTAAGTATAGTCGTGTTAGAGAAACATATCTGTATAGTTGGTACACAGGAAATTCAGAACATATATTGTTTTAAACATTACTTCAAAGAGAGGATCCTGATACTAGCAATTGCTCTTTTTATAATAAACTGTTTCACATTATAGATAAAACATAGTTTCACATTATGCTGTACCATTTTTATAAACTTCAAATATATATATTTAGTTATCTGTAACCCAACTCTGTTAAACACAAATGGCTAACAATTGTTGTATTTTCGGCCGGAAGTCTTTATTTACTCAATAAAAACAATACCGAAATACGAAAGGGAAGTAACACACTTCTGTCTGCTGATTAAAGGGCATGATTTGGATTTTGTACAGGAAACAAAATGATATACCAGTATATTATACGTCAGGTACAAAACACAGTTCACCAAGCTATACTCTCACATCTACTGGTCTGTGTGTGAGGTTCGTATCTTGTGGTACACTTCACCTTCTCAAAACTCTCACATCTGCTAGTCTGTGAGGTTCCTATCTTGTGGTACACTTCAATTTCTCAAAACTCTCACATCTGCTGGTCTGTGAGGTTCGTATCTTGTGGTACACTTCACATTCTCAAAACTCTCACATCTGCTGGTCTGTTAGTGCGACATATTGCACGTCTCGAAGGAGCCTTTTGACATTTTTGTATTTTTGCGTCTCCCGAGACGGCGTTTAGGTCAGCAGATCAGATATCCAAATAATAAAAAAGCTGTCCATCCACGCCTTATCATATCAGGCTACTGGTCTGTGAGGTTCCTATCTTGTGGTACACTTCACTTTCTCAAAACTCTCACATCTGTTGGTCTGTGAGGTTCCTATCTTGTGGTACACTTCACCTTCTCAAAACTCTCACATCTGCTGGTCTGTGTGTGAGGTTCGTATCTTGTGGTACACTTCACCTTCTCAAAACTCTCACATCTGCTGGTCTGTGTGTGAGGTTCGTATCTTGTGGTACACTTCACTTTCTCAAAACTCTCACATCTGTTGGTCTGTGAGGTTCGTATCTTGTGGTACACTTCACCTTCTCAAAACTCTCACATCTACTGGTCTGTGTGTGAGGTTCGTATCTTGTGGTACACTTCACCTTCTCAAAACTCTCACATCTGTTGGTCTGTGAGGTTCGTATCTTGTGGTACACTTCACCTTCTCAAAACTCTCACATCTACTGGTCTGTGTGTGAGGTTCGTATCTTGTGGTACACTTCACCTTCTCAAAACTCTCACATCTGCTGGTCTGTGTGTGAGGTTCGTATCTTGTGGTACACTTCACCTTCTCAAAACTCTCACATCTGTTGGTCTGTGAGGTTCGTATCTTGTGGTACACTTCACCTTCTCAAAACTCTCACATCTGCTGGTCTGTGTGTGAGATTCGTATCTTGTGGTACACTTCACCTTCTCAAAACTCTCACATCTGCTGGTCTGTGAGGTTCGTATCTTGTGGTACACTTCACCTTCTCAAAACTCTCACATCTACTGGTCTGTGTGTGAGGTTCGTATCTTGTGGTACACTTCACCTTCTCAAAACTCTCACATCTGTTGGTCTGTGAGGAGAAGAATTGTGGATATGTGCACTCTGCCTAATGACGCCCTAGGATCGGATGGTTTGCCCTCGAGCTACAGTTGAAATATTAGGCACAGTTTGACGGATTTTCCATTTTCTGATTCATGTGGATCACATAGTAAATTTCTATGGACACTGGAATTAACGAATACAACCAATACATATTTAAATTTTTAGAGTTGCAACGTAAAACAGTATAGTCACGTTGAGTTCGTCTACCAATATGCAATGACGTCGCGTCAGAAGTTGAAGCTAATAAGTGTAACGTCAAAACGCCGTAAAATACGAACATCAACCATACGGTAATTTTGATTAACTTTAAAAAATAACGTGCGTAAACACTTGATTTGATGTTTATTGTACTATATAATAAGTCTATAACAATACATTGAGCCGATACTATTGAAGTCATTCGCAAAAAGTAACGGTAAACTTTAGCTAACATGTCAATGGTATGATCGATTTAAATACATTTTCGTAGTCCGTAATACGTCTACATACATATAACGTACAAAGTAATATTTATCGTGACCCTCAATAGAGTACTTTCAAAGTTGATAGACAGTCGTCTACATTCAAATTGAATGTTTTAACTTTTTGTTTTATTTTCTGTAGCCGGGCCCGATTAGCTCAGTCGGTTACGCGTCTGACTATCAATCCAGGGGTCGTGAGTTCGAATCCCCGCCCGGTAACGGTCTCCGTGATGATTGATATACGACATTGCGTCTCATTATCATTCGTCTCTCACCACTGATTCAAGTGGGAAAGTTATCAGTTACTTGCGGAGACGGGGTGTGCTTGAGTACTGGTTAATCCCAGGAAACAGTGGTTAAGTTAACTGATCGTCTGTTAGCCCTCGATGGCAAAAAAATGACGCTTAATATTCAATTGATCTCGGCAATATAAAGAATAGATGGTGCTAGGATAAGAGTTATATATTTACATTCCTTAAAACCGTATTTTCTCAAATACATGTTACGTCAGGTCGATTTAAATATTACCGTTGTGACATTTTTACTAGAAATCAATAAACTTTATAACTTTTTTATTCGTCGGAGATTTGCAATAATATTACCACATGTTGTTCTTTATAAAAAACACTATTATGAGATTAAAAGAAAATTGATATACGTTTGATAGGAAACATTTTATTTGATGAGAAACTTAGAAGTGTAATTAACAATACACGTTATTTACCATTTGTGACATTTTTTCGTATTTCCATTAAGACTTTTTAAACTTTACGAAAATACTCATAAATAACAAGAAAACACGTTTTTTTTAAATGTACAAACAGTTTTGTTTTGTTGAAATATAAATTTGTGAAATAACTTTAATACTTAGCCATGTTTTCGTTCATTCCCTTTCCCCAAAACTCTCATAGTTTTATATAGTTTTAAATTATATTTTTCTATCTTTTCTTTTGTTGCCGCAATTATTTTTTTTTTTGGACGTCACTTCCGTCTGTGTTAGTCTCAATGCCATACGTGTTTTCAAAACGACTAGGCTCCGTTTTCACCTTAAAATATTTTATCAACTCGTACCAGTTGCTAATTTCTGTTACATCTCTCACCGTGCTTTTCTGTTGACGCAAAAGTTAACGATTTCCCTGACGTACGTGTTACCCGATGATCAAATAAAAATATTACAAGTTACAAAGAAAATGAATTTATCTTTAATTTAGGTATAAAATAATTTATACAATATGATTATTCAACAATATGAACAGTCTTTTATTCCCCACATTACCCTGAAATCGGCGTAAGCCTCAACTTCTGACGCGACGTCAATACATTATAATTAAGAGATTCAACTGTACAGGTCATCGGATTATGTTTCAATTGTGCAAGTCTTTTTTGTTTCGGCAGGTACATGTAGTGCGAAATACCATCACTAACATTATCGCCGTGATCCATTATTATAATTGCGGAGTGTTGTATTGTCGTGCCACCTGTTATGACCCGAGTTTTGTTCCAGTTTTTGTATCGTTAATCACGTGAGTGATGAGTGCACATGTATTATAATTACATGTAGTTAAATTTTGGGATTTAATACAGCGTATTAAAACAAAATACAATTTTGCTTCTTTCTTTGTATCACGACACAATTATGTGATAAAATTGCACACATAATAAAGTACTCAATCAATATAGGCTGCAGAAATGGTCTTCGCCTTTCCCGCCCACCAGTGAGTATAAACAAATGCGAAAATATGCACATGTCCACGATGCAAAACAAAAAACACAGAAATGCATTAAATGTTATTTACACAAATAAAACAAAAGTCGACATCTGTCTCAAATTACAAATGCATTATTTTTTCATTTTTTGTCCGTTCATTGTTTCCATGTGTTATATATTTAATTTTACAGTGCTCAATATAAGCTGCGTATTTGTGTATTTTACTCAAATGAATTGGTGGAAAACAGATACAATTTTGTTTTTAAGCGCACCCGTTAGGCACATAATTTTCCTTTCGCTTCAAACATTGTTAATGCATGCATTTCCAAACAGCTGTTTCATATTTCCTGTATCTCGGTACAGCCAGATAAACTGATTCCCGGTTATTACAGTTTGTACCTTGCAAGTTATTATCAAGTAGAGACGTGTATCAGTTTATTGAAGTTAGCATATTGTTCGTATGTGGTAAACGCATATAGATGATCAAGATCCCACACGTTGACAAAATGTCGACGTGAGGACAAAATATCATCTTGCAAAGGAAATAAACATTCTAACCCAGATCAAAATATAATTTTCGTTACTTTTCGCCCTCAACACACGTTTCTTTTATAAGTATTTTTGAACCAATTATATTTGACATTGTCAACGACGAATTGGACCGAAATTCTGAGTTACATGTAGCTGCATTAGTACAGGAAGCAACTAGTTTGTTCATTTAAGAGTTGCTGGTAGCAACATTTGATACAATACTGATAATGCAAATCAGCAACAATTTCACAATACTGTGCATTTAACATAGACTATTTAATCAAAGTAAAGTATTTAATTTATACAATACTCAATGTTTCACTCAATTATTGGTAAACTTACTGAATGAAAATGACCCCTTTAATTATTTTATTATAAGATTCACTTAATTATTTTAATCTTGAACAGTATTCACCCTATTCAGTCAACTCTTATCTGGGGCACTGTGTCAGTTTAAAAACTAAATCTAAAAACAGGGTAAACAAGTTCAATCGCACATTCGGTCAGCATTTGATATTAAGGAAATGTTTTTGTCGTCAAAGGGAGATAATATATTCCAATTTGATTACTCCCCCTTGATCATTACATAAAATAAATATAGATGTAGAGCAGACGGTGTTGTTGAATAAAGGACAGGTGAAGAGGTAATTATGGAAGAGTGTAAAAACTACTGAAGATTTTGTTTTCAGCTCATTGATACAATATGTCTCTCTAAATAAATTCCCTTAAAACCTTGATACATGGACAGAAATGTGGCCCATTCCTCAGGACACACACGCACGCACGGACGCACGCACGCACGCACAGAGAGAGAGAGAGAGATACAGAGACAGAGAAAGAGAGAGAAAGAGAGAGAGAAGAGAGAGAGAGAGGCATGTCTTAGGGCTGCAATTTTTCTATCACCGACATGGTGGTCGTGACGTTCCAGCTTAAGTCAGTCAGTTCAAGCCCATTTCAAAGACTAAGTCAGAGTCTCTTTGAAGAGACAGTGTGCGACAAAAACTTGGAAGTCATAGTCATACACAAGAATTTTAGGTTTTCCAGCCTCAAAATAACAATTAGATACCACATTAGTTACAGCCCTCCCCAGTGCGTCAAAAAGCACTTACAAATTCAAGTGACGATATTTTTGCAATACAAACGAACACATATACTTTCGGACAAGCATATAACTCTCTTCCGCACGCATACAAACACGCTCCCTCGCACGACCACGCACATGTACGCGTATGCAAAGAAATAGTAGTATCTTGTTTTGCTTGAATTTTAGTGATTATAATAATGTTTTAAAGAAAAACAGTATATAAACATATCAATAAACTATAGAAAATAAAAAAATGACAATATAAAACAAGATAGAAAAGATATCATTGTCTCCTGGAATATTAGTAGTATACATTCTCTCCTGGAATATTAGTAGTATACATTCTCCTGGAATATGTGTAGTATACATTGCCAAAAAATAATGAAAACTTCAGTAAATTCACCTTTACAAAACGGTTAGCGTAGATAAAATTTGCAGATGGGTTACATGATACAGATATTGTATAGAACGATGATGTTAATTAAATGCTCAATCTTCTTAAAAGAGATGTTTTCAAAGGACGATTCCCTTAATTTTCCTATCGTTTAGATGTTTATTTCTGTATTCATTTTTTTTATTAGATCTACATGTATATGTTTCTATTAGATACATATCTTAGACAGGATAGCTGCAATCGCTCGTTGGAATAACTTTCTTAAAGTTTATATAATTTTAAAAATATCCGTTGTGAAGGTGTTTGTCTGAACATATCAAATCTTACTTACAGATTAAAACATTTTTTCTACACAGACGTTTGGACGTTTGTCGTTTAGAAAAGCGTGCGTCGTCGATGGTCTCAAAACTACCGTAAGTCTTAGTTATCTTTGATGCTTGCTTTTCTAAATGACACACTTTGATATTTTTTCCGGGTGGATTCCCCCGGACTCCACTAGTTTGGGCCTGCACATAACTTTTATGCTAGCTACGCCCGTGGGTGCTGATTACACATAGGCCTACTTTTTTCTTGTGCGATACATATCATTGTTAGTTTGATATGATACGATGTTATTGATAAGTAGGCCTACTGAGTTTAATAACTTTCGATAAAATAAAGACTAAGATAAAAAAAACTACATGGGTTGATTAATAGTTATTTCAAAGGGAGTTTTTTTTTTTATCAAACAATTAATTTTGTAAATTATTCATCGTAGATTTCGATATTTATTTTGTTATTCACCTTTTTCTTGACTTTACGTGAGAATCGAGATTCGGTCAATAACTTGTACAATATCCGAACGCTACGAATAGTCACGCGAGCACGGAATCTACGAGATTGTCGATGCCTCCCAGATGGGGTGGGTCCTTGTTCCCCAGATCCCCAAAAGTATTTCCTCAGATCTCCAAAATTAGGTATTTGATCCCCGGATCCCTGAAAATATTGGCCAATGTCCCCAGATCCCTACAAAAAATGACCATGTTCCCAGATCTCCTAAAACCGCTGGACCTCATTGTCGAGGGGACGAATCGGTGAGAATAAGGCATATATTGGCATCCCATCCTCAGTTTCCTTTAAAACTAACTTCATATAACATCATGGGTATCAGTCTCCACAAAAATACAATAAACAAACAAAATTCCACAAATTCTAAAGGAGGTAAGTACCACCGTTTCACCCAGTGTGGCTACGGCCCTGTATAGGCAGCATTACGTCATAATGTCCTACTACATAAATATTTCCCATGATGCTCCAAATATCGTCTGCGAGATGTGTAGATCTACATGTGTTTAGCTTTTGACAAAAATAAAGCAGCAACATGTTTTTGCGATGGCAGTATCGTCTGACATTCAGATAACGGACTATGGTTGTTACAGGTAATGTCTTATACAACTGTCCGTGTGTAGTACCACGTACATCGAATTCTACAATGCCTTACTTGGGCAAGGCAGGACAGTGGTTTCGTCAACCGACCGGTTCGTCTACAACAATGTTTCGTTTGACAAAGATGATGATTTAATTGATGATGATAATTGATTATGATGAAGTGATATATGATGGTATTCATGATGATGATGGTGGTGGTTGTTTTGTACAAAATGTTTTGATAAAAATAAATGACACTCGGTGTCGGATTTTAAACATGAATGTGAATTGAATATTATTTAGACAGTTTGATGAGGGTTGGATTATTTCAGGACCCGGATTATTTTACAAGTAAGTCATGTTTATAAATCAGTTGTTTGCTTTTATTGTCTTATAATCCATGTGTATTTTCTTAAAGTCACCGAAACTGGTTACTCCACAATAAATGTACTTGTTGCCTATCATTGATGGACTGAGCTGTATGATCATTGGTTATGTTGCATGAGTGACCAGAGTGAGAATCTTTAAAAGGACCACTTTGGAGACTGTTGGCACTGCCATATTGGAATGTCACAGCTGTGTTAAAAAACAATCATCATAAGGAGGTCAGACTATTCCAGAACCTGATATCTCCCGAATTATTGGGTCAATGAAATAGCATGGAAATATATGGACTTAGACCAGGAACCAGGGGGTCAAAATGGTAGTACCATAGTAGTGCCATAGAAAATTAACAGTGGTCGTTCAAGATGGTGTGAGTGTGAAAATGCACTTGACAGGTACTATTGCAATGTGAACTTGTGAAGGGAATACATTTTCCCAGAGAATGGTGCAGAATTGAGTGGACTGGTAGCTATAACACACAGATGGGACTATTTCTTAGAAGGTAAGAATTTTGCATAATTTGGCTGATTTGACCCCTGTATAAAAGACCGTGATGTGGTCTAGTGGTAGAGCATCTGCCTCAAAGACTTTAAAAATGGTACTAGAAGCTTCCTCGCTTGACGCTCAGCATTTAGAGGAGAGTTCTAGGTCTGGTCGGCCCGGTGTCAGTATAATGTGACAGGGTGGGGTATCATACCATGTGTCTGCGGCATGATACTCCAGTGTGACAGCGCTTAGATTACTGTCTCAAGTAGACACCGTCGCGATATGACTGAAAAATTGTTGAAAGCGATGCTAAACACCATACAACATACAACATTGACCCCTGTATGTGAAATTGGGACACCTACTTTCGCTTTGAGCAAAATTGTGAAATTGGAAGCAGTTTGTAACTGTTTTTAGTGTTCTGCTTGAATTGAACATGAATTCTGGAAATTCTCATGGAGTTTGGAGCACAACTGTATTTGTGACAGTCTACTGTGCTAATATTTCGGTCTATGTGAAATTAATGGTGGGCCAGCTTCTGTATGGAGATGGCTTTTGTAAACAGTGAATTGGAATTTTTATGCCCCCCTCCCACCCCGCCCCCAAATTATGCCAATTTTTGGGTGGCATATAGTAATCGCAGCGTACGTCCGTCCTTCCACCCGGTATTTCATTTCCGGCCTGTAACCTTGTCATGCATAGATGGATTGTGTTGATACTTGCTACAAATGATCAACATAGTATAACGACGTGTTGTGAGTAAGACCCACACCCGTACCTCAAAGGTCAAAGTCACAATTTGAGTTTGTTTGACAACACTTTGAGTTTGTGTGAGATTTCGTTTCCAGCCTGTAACTTTCTCATGCATTGATGGATTTTGTTGATACTTGCTACAAATGACCAACATAACATATCATATATGTTTATTTTTCACAGACCATTTGGGGGGCATGTGACACTTAACAGTGACATTTCTTGTTGGTAATATTTTGTGCAGGTAGGTTGATATAATTATTATTTTTAAATAAGTTGCATATACATGTGTTTATTGGCAGTTAATAATGATTATTAAATGATGCAGTTACAAATTAAAGGTAAGTTTATGTGCTTTCTCGGGCCATGAGTGCAGTTTTGAGGCCATTTTTTGGTTAGAGACTTTTTGTCAGCCTCAGCAACATGGAGGCAGCTTACAAACAGTATATTACAATGAACCTTGAGTAGAACAATGTTGTAGGTGAGAATGGTGTGTGTGTCATTTGGACTAGTGTTCAAACCCAAAATGGATATGGACAGTGTCGATGGCTCGGTCCAGATTGGCTCAGGCGTATCAGCCCATATTTAGTTCACAGGCTTGCCATGTGCTTGAAAATCCACAGCATGGAGCTGGGACCAAAGGGTTGGTGTGTCAGCCATTTATGTCACATTTATGTCACAATAAATTGTGCATAAACCAGGACCACCTTTCCCACGAGCCACTAGGAACAAATAATGAAGAGGGAGACGTGTGTGTCTGCTGGAACAGTGCTGCGGACATGGGCAGTTCAACGGGATGTCATGTGGTGTTAAAGTTTTAATGGTTTGTTGCAATTATTTTTACGTAGCAAATAGCATGGAATAGCATGTATAGCAGTGTAGTGTAGGTTAGCTGCCCACATAGTGGAATATGGTAAGTGTGATTTAGTTTAATTCAGGTGAAGTCTATTTAGCTACTGTTTCTGGAAGGTTTAATAAGAACACAGGTAGGTTAAGTTTCATTTTTTTCATTTTTAATTTGTTCATGTTTTCTTGTATGCATTACACAAGATAATTATCAAAAACAATATAAAACAATGGTCACACACACACACACACACACACACACACACACACACACACACACACAGATATAAACATATTCTGTTCTGTTCTTTTCTATTCTATTCTATTTTTTCTATACACATTTTATCATCAGAATTTATAATTTTCTGTCTCTATTTATAACAATTCCAGCATTTTATAGGTTTCTGGTAGCTATGGTCACTCCTTATTTTTTAAGTAATCAGATTGTCTATTATTTTTGAGAAGTCTATACCACTGATGGGGAGACTCCATTTCACCACGATGCAAAAGTCTACGTCTGTTGTACTGCTTGTCTTTCCTGTACTCTCAGTGACTTCTCATGTCTGTGCCAATTTTTTGAAACTGCCTGTCCTGTTCTCTTTGGCAGGTAAATACCCATGAACTCTATTTTTTTTTTATTTAAAGCACTAACTTGTCCATTATTGTGTCGGAGAACAGCTGATGCACATCTTCCACCATAGTCCATAGTTACGAGAGAAGTTCACATTCTTAGGAGCCCTTTTTGATAGTGTATCATTAAATGACTCCACTGATTGCATGTTGTAATTAAACTGTGTGCTTTCTATTGCTTTTACACATAAGCGTTTTTTGAGAATATCTTCTAACAGTTCTTTATCACTTTCAGTTATCCGCAATGTGATCTTGTCTGTTTCAGGATGGGGACGCAAGAGTAGCACATTAGCTTCTTGACTGGTAGACATGGACGTCTGACTGCAGAGTGAAAGTGAAGAAGTAGACTGCTATATTGACCTTTTAGCTGCCATACTGTTGCTGCCACTGCTTTAGCTACTGTCGTATGATGATGCTGGTGATAATCTTATGAGGTTCTTATAAGGTATGCAGTTTTTCTGGACCATAGCATGTTTTCTCTTTCTTTTACCTTTCATGGTGGAATAATAACATCCGAGTTTCTACAGTGCCTTATATATGCTCAGAATATAAACATGGGAGGAGTGGACATGACCATCTGGTTACCTGTTTTGGCAATCTGGTTTCTTGTTTTTGGCTTCTGTTTTCAGATCTGCTATTTAGCACAGCAGGATGTCTTCTTTGATATTTAATGTGCAACTTGTCTGGAATGGAAGCCTGTTTCTTTTTGGTTAATTTATTTTATTCGAAATTATTTAACATTAGAACAATAAATAAATAGTAAAATATACGTTTTATTTAAAGTAAAAAAATCATTATGTAAAATAAATGTAGATATTTAGTCAGAATTTCAATGTTTTGGTCAGTAGCCGACATCTAAATTTTTTATAAATTTTCAGATTATAAATACTATTGACTTAGTACCTAGCAAGTTTTATCAAATTTGAATCATGAATAAAAAAGTTATTAAATTTCTAGAATTCCTGAATTGTTCCAGAATTTGGCCATTTTGGTCAATTTGTCAAAATACCAGCAAAAGTTGAAACTTTAAGGCTGTAAAAAAAAATCTTAACTTTTTTTCAAGATGTTTTTACCATGCTTACATTAGTAATATATGGGTAATTAATGTGCATTTTAATTTGACAATTTTCAAATCCAGGTTTTCTTCTGGGAATTTGTTTTTTTTTTTTTGAGAAATTTCTGAAAAATGGCGCCAATTTCTATACAGTCGACTAAAAAAAAATATTTTTATTATATCTCCATTTGGCATTCCTTAATTTTATAATTTTCAGACAGTAAATGTTTATGGATAAATATATGCAGGTATTGATATGTTATCTAGCCTAAAATAGTTGGATTACTGTTTTCAGTTTGTGCGGATTACCGGATCTTTGGATATTCCCCTGAATTTGACGCAATATCATAGGTTCAACTGGCACATGAATGTGAACGACAGTTTTTGAGATACAGCCATGAATTCTACTCTAAACACTAGCACTAAGGTAGGAGAGCACAGCCATATGTTTTTAAAAGTCAGAATTAATGGTTTCATATAGCACTTGGACCAGCAACCAGGGGGTCAAAATGGTAGTTCCATAGAAAATTGACAGTGGTCGTTCAAGATGGTGTGAGTGTGAAAATGAACTTGACAGGTACTATCGCAATGTGAACTTGTGAAAGGAATATATTTTCCTAGAGAATGGTGCAGAATTGAATGGACTGGTAGCTATAACACACAGATGGGACTATTTCTTAAACGGTAAGAATTTTGCATAATTTGGCTGATTTGACCCCTGTATGTGAAATAGGGACACCTACTTTTGCTATGAGCAATATTGTGAAATTGGAAGCAGTTAATGCCCATGTTTTTAACCTTTTTTTGTGTTCTGCTTGAATTGAATATGAATTCTGGAAATTCTCATGGAGTTTGGAGCACAACTTTAAGTGTGACAGTCTACTGTGCTAATATTTCGGCCTATGTGAAATTAATGGTGGGCCAGCTTCATATAGGTCTCACTATTTAGCGTCAAGAAGCATCAAGTTTTTTTTATTTTATTTTATTTTATTTATTTATTTATTTGTGATAATTATATATGTCATAAATACCAAGATACATCAAACACATTAACATACAATTATACAGAAGCAATAACATGTATTTTAAATATATATATATATTAAACTAGTTGATTATCTAATATAATATATATCAGATATCACAGATTAATATTATATCTTGTTACACAATAATAATTTTGAGAACATATATATTTCACAGGATAACCCATAAAGTTTTACAACTTATTTCCAATGGGGACCTTTATAAAACAGATGTTATGGATAAATATATTGGCATTTATTACAAAACTTATGAAATTATTCTTTGTTGTTCATCAAATATATCTAAAATATGTATTGCAGCTATAAATCCACATTGATAACAATAAAAAGATTTTAAAAAATATAAATAATTTTAAAAAAGTGAATTCACATTAATAAAGTCATAATTGAACTTTCCGTTGTGACACCGACAAGAAGATCCGCCATTTTGTTTATGCAAAGGATAGTAACCCGCTAGCATCAAGAAGCGTCAAACTGTATATTGATCTACATTTCATATAACTATACAGTATACCTATTCCACACTTAATTAATAAATTACTATTGAATACATAGTGGACATTTTCAATTTTAATTTTATTTTTTGACAAGCCAAAATGAAGTTAGTGTCAAGAAATCTTTCTGGTTATATCACTACTTAGCGACAAGTAGAGTCAAGAAGCGAGGGGTGCCATGGACTACATATACAATGGACTATATGATGATTTATAATTTTTTTTCTTCTTTATTATTTTATTGTATTATTTCAAACTTTGGCAAATCAAGGAAATTAGTTCAGATATGTGTTCATATCAAATAAACACACTCATACATGTGCTATTACATCTGGCGTGGCCTAACAGCCCGTAAGCTTTTGTTTAAAAAACATTATGGGTTAGGAATTTTCTTGATTTGCCAAAGTTTAAAAAAATTTAATATTGTTTTTGCTTCCTTAAATTTTAGCTAGAGTTTGATTTGTAGACAAACTCTGGGGCGAACTCAAAGTCACCATGGCCATACAAGGCTCCCCTGACCAACGATTCCTGGTGTAACACCTCCATTTATAGCATGTCTATCAGATCAGGCATTTTTTCTAGTTTTTTATTTAATTTTAATTTTAGTATATGATTGATACTTAGTGATTTTTTTCCATTTAACAGGAACATTGTTAATAAATTGTTTAATAAATGGTATAAGTTTTTCTGTTAAGTAGGGTGCGACTTGTTCTGTGTATTGTTCCTCAATTTCATTTGTTTTATCCTAAAAGGCCACCAAAGTTTCTAAAGATGTTAAACCGTCTGGTCAGTAAATATATATTGATTGGGTTTCAGGCATTCCTACTTTATTTTTTAATTGTCTGCTGAGATACACAATTGTGTATCGATGATAAATTTTAATTTCATTTCATACTTATTATTTGACATTTACTCAAACATGTCCACAAGCTAACCGCTAAAAGCGCGTGTAAGCAGACTTGTGTTTGTTTGTAAAGAAACCTAATTAAAATAAGGCACACGCTGTTTTCGTGGTTTGTACATTTGAGCAGCTTAGATGACGGCATTTAATTTATTGAGTAACCAAACATCTAATTATACAATCAAATGTACAAACAACTCGCAATTCCATTAATCCAACCGAATTTATTATTCGTGAAAAATTTCACACTGTTAAAAAAAATCATATGGACATATTTTATCATTATGTCAAGTACAAAGCTGGAATAAATTATTATATGGATTATGAGTTGAGGTAAGTAATGGGTACTTTATATAGTTATAGGAAAATGTAAGTTTTATGCTTCTTCATGTTGATTTTTTATGTATCTGTTTAATATTTCTGCAAATGATGGTTCCTGGCGCTAGTTATCAGATTTCTTGACGCTGATGTTTTGTAACAATTTTTACAAGGCTATACTTCCTGGCGCTAGTTATCAGATTTCTTGACGCTGATATTTTGTAACAATTTTTACAAGGCTATACTTCCTGGCACTAGTTTTCAGATTTCTTGACGCTGATATTTTGAAACAATTTTTACAAGGCTATACTTCCTGGCGCTAGTTATCAGATTTCTTGATGCTGATATTTTGAAACAATTTTTACAAGGTGATGCTTCCTGACGCTTGTTATCAGGTTTCTTGACACTGATATTTTGAAACAATTTTTTACAAGGTGTTGCTTCCTGGCACTAGTTATTAGATTTCTTGATGCTGATATTTTGAAACAGTTTTTACAAGGTTATGCTTCTTGACGCTAGTTGTCAGATTTCTTGGCGATGATATTTTGAAACAATTTTTAGAAGGTGATGCTTCCTGACGCTAGTTATCAGATTTCTTGACGCTGATATTTTGAAACAATTTTTATAAGGTTATGCTTCTGGTGCTAGTTGTCAGATTTCTTGATGCTGATATTTTGTAATAGGTCTAGGTTAACATGTAATGAAACGTTTCTTTAGCAATCACAACAATTATAAATAAAAAAACACTTTTTGAATATAATTTATCAATTTAAAATCAATTTATTATGTGTTAGTGTAGATTATGTTTATAATTAGTGTCAGCTACGCCAATATAGCTTCTTGACGCTAATGGGTTACTATCCTTTGCATAAACAAAATGGCAGATCTTCTTGTTGGTATCCTAATGGAGAAACAAAGTTCAATTATGACTTAATGAATGTAATTCAAAAAAATCAACTGATATATGTTTATATAGGTATAATATACACATGGTTATTTCCTGTAGGTAACTTTTATTAATAATAAAGCTCTTGACGCTTTTTGACACTTCTTGTCGCTTCTTGATGCTTGAGACAGAATTATATGCCTGTCCCACAATTCAAAGCAATTAAATGCTTACTAAACTGTGGCGTAATTCAAACTTTCAGTTGAAGCAACTGACCAACCGATGTTCTAAAATGTGGCTTTCCCAAAATTGCTATTTAATGGACCCAATCGGGAGAAGGTCCATACTACAGACTAAGGTTGCCATTGCTTTCAAAACAGTGCCTTATGAGATTGGGGTGGTACTAAAACCAAGCCAGGTTCTGGCTGCAATTTAAAGGCAAATGTGGTGTGTGTAATAATGAATGTGGCATTTTAATGCACTAATTTGAAATCATTTTAGGCATTGACATTTGTATATCAAATAAAAAAATATTGAAAAATAAAATATTGAAACTTATCTTTTTTGACAATTTTTTGCTGTTTTTTTTTGACAACTTCCTGCTTGAAGTTAATGTCAATCATTTTCAGCTGTTACAAAGATTATGATATAATATGTTGTTCCCTTAACAAATGTTATTAAATGTTGCTTTGTTTGTTCTGTTAAATACAAAACTTTAACCTTTTAATAATTATGTTTTCTTTTGCCTTCTATGCATATAGCACTGTACTTTTATGTTATGGATATGAACCTTTTTTAAAATCAGATAAATAATTTTGGCTGTTGTATATTTGCAAAACTGACCGGTATACCGTGGTACTCACTGAAAAAACATGGGATATGTGGACTTCTTTTTCTCGCGGTACCCACCTCTAGGGACGGTGTCCACTTGGGGCAGTATTTTAAGCGCTCCTACACTGGAGTACTGTATCATTCTGCATATATATATACTCTGTGTGCACGGTTACTTACGATACAGAAATAATAATAAAAATAATATGTTACATTATGGTTGGTGTTATTTTCAGGGTCTACTTACTTGCTTCATTTGTTTTAATAAAACATTTCTTACTTATTAATTGTGTCTATATTAACATTTTAAACATTTTTTTACCAGAACCTGGATAAAACACAAGTTGTATGGAAGGAAATTAAAACCAGTATTTATCAAATTAATCTTGAAGTAAAGTTTTGAATTTATTCCTTTTTTTTTCAAAAGTTTTTATGGTATTATTTTTAACTGCTATATATTTGTTTGCCCTAAAGGAATGTTTAAGTCTGTTGTGAAGTGCAGTTACAGATAATGGAGAAGTAAATTTTTTGGCTGAGAATATATAGTATTTAATCTCTAATATGATCTGCATATCAGCCATTATATAATGTTCTCCTATATTTAATATAAATAATTCTTCTATAAATGGTAAAGTTATACTGTTCCTTATAAACCATGTTTGTATTTTTTGAAGAAATGATCTTGTTGAAGGACATGTCCAGAGTAAATGAATAATGCTTTCCTCTTGATTACAATAAGAACATAGTGAGCTTGGGACAGCTTTAATTATTTTTAAATATTTCTTTGTTGGTAAAATTCTATGGTTGATCCTGACTTGAAACCATTGTAAAATTGAGCTATAGTTATATTTGAAAGGTGATAAGAATATGTCTTTCCACGTTTCCTCAGAGATATTATAGATTTGCTCCCATTTAAATTTTGAAGTGGGTACTTCATCATTATTATTTAAAATATTGTAAAAATGTTGGCATCCTTTTATAGATTTAAAGTATACATTTATATTGGTGGGTAAAAGTGGATTTGGCATCTTTTTATTGTTGATGGTTATGCCATATTTCTTTGCTAATTTTTTTATTGCTTGTATTATTCCATGGAACTGTAGATAGTTGTTTTTTATGTTGTATATTGTTTTAAATTCATTTTCTGTCAAAAGCTCCCCTTTTTCTGACACGATATCATTAATAAAATATATGTACCCTTTTCATTCCATAGCTTATTTATTATGGGTTTTCCACCTACTAGCAAATTATTATTTTGAAATATTGGTGTCTGAAGTAGATGTTCTAAAGTTGTAATTTTGTTTAATTGAATTATGCTATTGTGTGATTTAAGAACATCTCGCCAGAATGTATTGCTAATTTTATTTATCTTTTTTGCTGTGTAAGCATTTCCAAAATTGCTAAGATTTGATAAACTAATTTCTTGTTCTATTATTCCACTCCAGGTTCCCCCCATACGTAGTAGTCTCCTAATCCATGTTGCCTTAAGTGCTAAAATAAATGCTTCAATGTTGATCATTTTTAATCCCCCTTCAATGTATTGTTTGGTGATAACTTTTTGTTTTATTTTGGCTGTCCCACCCCATATGAAATCGTAAAAAATTGAATTTATTTCTTTGATTACATTTTCGTTAGGATTTGGTAATGCTACAAATATATGATTCAAAATAGGCAATAGCAAACTTTTTATAACTGTGATTTTTCCTAATGGAGTCAGATATCTTCTTGACCATTGTTTAATTTTAGATTTTATAATATTTATTTTTTCTTTATAATTAATATTACTCATTTTGTCTAGATCAACATGAAAATTTATTCCTAATAGTTTAAACTCGTTTTTTCCCCAATTTAGTTTCCATTTTGTTTTGATTGTCTGACTACTGTATTTCTTAACTCCAATCCATACAACCTGTGTTTTATCAAAATTAACGCATAACCCCGAGATATTTGCAAAATGTGTGAGCTCATTCAGTGTTTCGTTTAGAGATGATTCGGATCCATCAAGAATTGTGGATGTGTCATCTGCATATTGAGAAATCTTAAATTCGGTATTGTTAATTTTAATTCCTTTAATGCTTTTATTTTTTCTTATTTTAATAGCTAGTATTTCAGAGCATAGAATAAAAATATAGGGAGATAAAGGGTCGCCTTGACGACAACCTCTTCCTATGTTAAAAAAAGATGAAATATTGCCTCCCTGAGTAACTGCTAACGTAGCATTTTTATATAGGACTTCAACCCATGATATAATATAATAACCATAACCGAAAAGTTTCATAACTTTGTTTATAAATTTCCAAGAGAGTGAGTCAAAGGCTTTTTCAAAGTCAATTAATAAAAGTAAGCCTGGCAGATTGTTTTCCTCTGCATAATGCATTACATCATATAAAATCCTTGTATTTTCCCCTACATATCTGCCTGCCATGAAACCTGTTTGATCTTTATGAATTAGTTTATTTAATGTTGTTTTTATTCTATTAGCTATTGCTCCTGATGCTATTTTATATATGGAATTTAGTAAAGAAATTGGTCTATAGTTTTTCATTTGATATCTAGATTTGTTTTCTTTTGGGATGCATGTTATTATTCCCTGTTTTTGAGTAATTGATAATTCTTTATTTTTAAAACCATAATTTATTGATCTTATGACAAAGTAACCAATTTGTCTCCAAAAAACTTTAAAGAAGTCTGCACTAAATCCGTCAGTACCGGGACTGCGATTATTCGCCATAGATTTAAGTGAAATAGTAGCCTGTTCATATGTTAGAAGCCCTTCAATGGCAGAGGATTCCTGGTTGCTTAGTTTGGGCACTGTGCAATTTTCCAGTTCAATTTCTAAATTTGTATCTAAAAGTTCAGGGTCTTTATTTTTGTACAACGTTTGGTAAAATGATTTTGCTTCGTCTAAAATTTCATCTTGATTTGTAATAAATGTACCATTTTCTTTTTCTATTTTTGGAATTATTTTACTTGAATAACTATGAGACTCTAAGTTGCAGAAATATTTGGATGGTTTTTCATCATCTTCTATTATTTGAGCATGTGTTCTAATTAATATACCTTGCATTTTTAGCTTTCTTATATTTCTTAAGGAATCTTTTAATGTTTCTAATCGTTCAATATTATTATGTGATAGATCTTGTTCAATTTTTTCAATTTCACCTATTAATTCCTTTTCAATTCTTTCATTTTCTTTCTTTTTAAAACATGAATACGAAATTGATTTCCCCCTAATTTCCATTAATAGAGTTTCTAAAAACAGTTGGTCATTTATAGTAAATTGAATTTCATCATTCGGTATATTATTTATGTTATCTTTATTATATATTGGTAATGCATACTGAGTTTTTATGTCATTTATCTTTTCATTTATAGTATTTAAGTAATTTATATCTTGCAACAAACTATTGTTATGTTTCCATAATGGCTTACCTTTTTTAAAAGGCGTAAACATGATATTCAAAGTAATCATAGAATGATCTGATCTGTAACTTGATGTAATTGAGCAATTACTAACTGATGATAATAGTGATTCTGTTACAAGGAAGAAATCCAGCCTAGCTTGTTTTAAAGGGTTTTTCCTTCTCCATGTATATCGCCTTGTATCCGGATTGAATTCTCTAAATGGGTCAACTAAATTGTATTGATCTTTAACTTCAAGTAATTTATTATGTGATGCAATATTGTTAATATGTCTATAATTAAAACAATCTAGTTTTGGATCTTGTACCACATTGAAATCACCGCAGAAAATAATTGAGGTATTATTGAAGGTATTAACCTGTGAAATGAGGTTTTCAAAAAAGGTAGGGCAATCACTATTTGGGCCATATATTGAAACAAGTGTAAATCTGTTATTATCAACATTTAAATCGATTATCAAGTAATTACCGCCGGGGTCATTTATATGATTGTGAACTTTAAAATCAACATTTTTATTAAATAGGACTGCTACTCCTCTTGAGTTTGAAGAATAAGAAGAAAAAATGCATTTACTTCCCCACTGTGATTCAATAAACTTTTCAGATATATGAGTTGAATGAACATCTTGAAGACAATATATATCACAGTTTTTCGACTTTAAGTAATTGAAAACATCTCTCCGTTTTTCCACAGAACCAAGACCCTGACAGTTAACCGATAATATTTTAAGTTCCATATTCAATACAGATTAATTGTAAATTACCGTTGCACACAGAGGAGTCATTAAAAAAATAGAATATAATGCAAAAAATATGAAAAAAAAATTCACTTAAAGCGTGCACTCTCATCGTAAATGTGAAATGCACAAAACTCTGATAATTATAAATGCCATTGTTGTTCATATTCAGTATTTTAGAATTACAATTTAGTCATTTGAATAAAGAAGCTAATTGTAAAGAATAATTCTTAATAGTATATTCTACTATTACAAAATATATGTAATAAAGGAAAAATAGATCCTAATAATGTATAAAACTTAGAATTTAATTGCAAAATATTACTTGCTGTCATATTATTTATTTATCATAGCATACATGTGCAAAAATGGATATAAATGTTTACTTTTATTGATTTACTGTATCTAATGTTGAGAATACATAATAAGACATATCCCGTACGAAAAACTCAGACGGAAATGAGACGTAAACTACACGTATTACTGAAAATTACGTGCGTAATTTCAAAATTACGGGCGGAAAGGAGACGTACACGTAATTTTTCAAAATTACGTTTCAAATACGCCTGTACTTTTTCGGCATATTCCGTCTCGTATAAGACGTAATTTCTACTTTTTAAGACGTATTTTATTTTCACACGTAATTTTGGACTTTAAAATTTTCAAGACACGTAATTTCTAACTTAGCCATTTTCATGAGATGTATTTTTGGACTTGTATTTTTTTCAAAGATGCAAATTCATTCAAAACACCATTCATCAATTCATTCATTGTCACACTTACACAATGCATACTATCAGAATTTTTATAAATATATTTTCTTCAAATTTTTTACATTATTAGAAAATAGGTACCTTTCATAATTCCAAATTTTTTATTAAAACATAATTTTCTTTTAAAATTCTTCAAAAAACTAAACTTCTGATAGTATTTCTTATACCATCTGCAGTATCTTAAGTATAATATAGTTATTCATTAGAGAAATGTTCAATAAGTGTGTGATATGTCCTATAGTAAGGCCATATGTGTTTTTTTTATTTGTTAGAAGCCTTTTTCTGGGAAATAGCTGGGTATGAATAGTTTAAAAAGAATTGATTGATTGATTGATTGAATATTTAGCGTCATTTTTATGCCATCGAGGGCTAACAGACGATCAGTTAACCTAACCACTGTTTCCTCGGATTAACCAGTACTCGAGCACACCCCATCTCCGGAAGTAACTGATAACTTTCCCACTTGAATCAGTGGTGAGAGACGAATGATAATGAGACTCAATGTCGTATATCAATCATCACGGAAACCGTTGCCGGGTGGGGGATTCGAACTCACGACCCCTGGATTGATAGTCAGACGCGTAACCGACTGAGCTAATCGGGCCCGGCGTTAAAAAAGAAGAACAATCCATTAAAAAATCTTAAACATTCTTAGGGTTAATGTCAAATTATTTCAATTTAAGCTCTTGTAATTGAGTGATTAACAGCATGTTTGCTCTACAATCAAGATATTTTTTCATTTTGACAACAAAAAAATGAAGCAGCAAGGTTTGTATGATGAAAAATTGCTTATTTTAGTTGAATGCAATGAAATAATGCAACAAGATGGTTATTTTGTTTGTTTGTAATAACATCATTAGAATCATAAAAATCAAACTGCAAATAATGTTGTTTATAAAAGTAACCTTGATATTTTAAGAGAATTTGATAACATTTCCATAATGAAAAAAAATATGGTATGTTATATAACATAATTTTTTATATTGTAATGTAAAGTCTTCAATGTTGGAGGTTAATAAGTGTTAAGTGATAATCTCTAAATGCAATTAATTTAGGCAATGGCCTCAATTCTATACAACATCTCCATATAATGATCGAGTAACAACGGTATATATATTATTCCTGGTGTAACTTTATCAGCCACTGAACAACATGTATATCTCTTTGAGATTGAAGCAGTGTGAGGCACTGACCACCAGAGATAAGAAAATTCTTTTCATTGAGGTACTGTAGGAAGTATCCACCTTTGCTCTACTAGCATGACCTACATGATTGTATGCTCTGCAGTCAATGTGTATAACCAGTTTCCCTATCAGTAACCTCTTAATGTGAACCTAGAAGCTATCCCAGAATTCTCCCACAGGTCAGTTTCAAATCTTACAGATAATATAGTGTACATGATCAAATGTGTTTATATTTTAACTGAAAAAAAAGAAGCTTGTTTTGTGTTTATTGTGTCAAAGATAAAAGGCTGGACTGTTATAGGACAAAAAATCAACAGTTGGAACTTCTTGGAAAATGGAAATTGAAGAAAAAAGGAAATTTCATTGGAAAAAAAGGTTTTCTGAGACAAAGAAGAAGTGTTTTCTGGGACAAGTGTGAAAGAAATGGTGGTAAGTACAGAATGGTTATAATTTTGTTTTACATTTGTTTATTTTTTCTGTGTACCTGCCCATTATATTTAGAATATTTTGTGTGCAAAAACTTTATCATTGTTGTGCTTATATCAACTGTAACATTGAAGTAAATAAAAATAGAAAATAATTTAAAAATAAGTCTGCATTTGTGATTTTTTGGCAATTTCAAATATAAGATAAATGTTCACATGTAACATGAAATGAATTCATGTTCAGTTTAGCATGTAACCAGGTCAAAATTTTGTGGTCCAGCTAAACAGAAACCATATGTATATGTTTGCCCTTGATGGCATAAAAATGAAATACATCAACATGATCACCATAACATTTACTCTTGCTTTCAGTATAACAAAAGCTGCAGTTTCATTACACCACCTGTAAATATCTCAGTTATTGTAAATAATAACATGTGGTTTGGATTAATAGCTGTGTAAACTACTGAATAGCTTATTGGTCAGTGCATACCAATATTTATTATATAATATGTGTAAACTGATGAATATAATGTACATGATAATCAATAGATGTGTACAGTCATTACCTAAAATTTTGCAGTCATTGGGACTCTTACATAAGTGAATACTCTGACTAGACAAACCTTGTAATTTAGAATAATGTTTTTCTTTCAGAAAGGAAAGTTGCTTAAAAGTAGTTGGAAATGGAAGTATAAACATCACAATGTAACAATTAAACTGCTACCCTGGCTGCCCACAACATAAGAACTGGAAATGTCATGTGGTCAAGTATTCCAGCAAAGGACGATGATATTTAACACCCACTGGATCCAGCAAAGACAGAAATCATTAAAGGTATTATTTTTAATGAGTTTCATTATCGAGGGACATAATACTCTGATTGAATTGTAAACAATCTTTTTTTTCTTTTCTTTTTTTTTTCTTGAATGGGGTTTAATGCCATTTTCAATGCATTTTAGGTTATAAATTATGGCAATTCCAGTTTTACTGGTGGAAGACCTCAGACTGAGTCGGACTTGAAAGATCCACCGTCATTCTGCAAGTAACTAATAAACTTATAAACTTTCTCACAAAGTTTTTGGAGCAAGCAGGATTTGAACCTATGAACTTAGCAGTGAGAGGTAAGTGATCTTGTGATCATCATGGTGCCTTAGACCACTCGGTCACGAAGGGTCCTCACAATCTTATTCATTTAAGGGCCATAACTATAGAGTTGGCAGTTTGATATATATAATATATATATGTAATTGTTATGTTGTTTCAAATTTGGGATTCAATATCCTTACAAGAGAGAATTCTAGAAATTATTTCGGTTTTGAGGTAAAAATGTCCATGTCAAGGACACGTGACATTCTTTTACCAAAAATAGAGAAGTGATTTCCACTCAATTAGAACTTTACGTACGTTCCTTTAAAACTTTCCAAACTGAACCTTTTTGTTCTATTTGCAAACATTATTTATTATAATAATATTGACAGCTTTGCTTTCAACTGGCTGTTTTGAAAGTTAAACCAAGCCTAATCACATTTTGCTCTTTTAAAATCATCACTTATATCAAATTAACAGAAATCAAAACCTGCCGTGGTTTTATTTGACCAGATTAAGGGTTATGTATATCTCTTATTTAAACTTCAGATTATGTCTCAGCCTGGTCTATGTTGAATGGAAAAGGTGAGGCTGAGGACAGTGACCATGATGCCATTATGAAGCAAGTCAGTTATGTGAGGAAAACGATGCAGCTCACCTTGAAAGCAAAATAAATGAACATTATTTTCATAAACTGAAAGATTCTATAATCGAAGACTGTTGAAAGGACCTGTAAAGATAAAAAAGATTGTGACCAATTTGTTTTTTGACAAGACTTTGTGAATGTGAAGATGAATATTTATGAAATGACTTGAACATGGCATTTAGCAGCCTATAAAAGTATCTCAGTGAAGTTATAGTGTTATCTTTAAGTTAAATTTGGTAAATTGAATAAGTTAAATTGTTTAACATATTTGCTTGTTTTTGTATCATCTTTTTAAAGCCTTTAGTATGACTTGACATGGGATTGAACACTTCTGCATGTGATACAGACACTCTACCACTAGGTGACAGCTATGGCTTCTTAATTAATATTTGAAAACCATCTTATCCAATAAATAAAGGCTTATTTTTTTTTACAATATTATATTTTTAATAATTTAAAATCAAATTAATTATTTTACAAAATGATGTAACATTATTTGGGTTTACATGCCCGAATATGCAATTTCAGATGTAATATTTCTCAGACGTAATATTTTCAGTTTAAGACGTATTTTTTTCAGGCGTAGTATTTTCATTTTTTAAGATGAATATTTTTTTCAGACGTAATATCTTAAGTTTTAGACGTAATCATTTTCAGACGTAATATCACTACAAATGTTATATTACGGCTAATTTGCATATTTTGTTCAGTTTTACGTCTTGTTTACGTTTCATTTTAGACGTAATTATAGTATGCACGTAAAAAAATTCACACGTAATCTTTTTCCATACATAATTTTTTCACACGTAATTTTTTCACACGTAATTTTTTTAGCACGTAATTTTTTACGGCTCATTTAAATATTTCGCCCCATTTTCAGGCTCGTTTACGTGTCGATTTGGTCTGAATCTGCTTCTACTGCTTTATATGAAATTTTAAAAAATTCCAGGCGTATTTTTATATATTTTTACGTCTCTTTTCCGGGCGTAACATTTCGTACAGGATATGATATTCTATGTGTTGAGCTTATAACTATTAATTGTTACACAATCAAGAACTAAATATTAGACATACAGTCAAACACCTACATGATGTCATCTGTGTATACCATAGCTTCTAAGTGCTTAGATCATCCACATCTTCACAGCAGGCATCTTATACTAGACAGACAGACAGACAGACAGGCAGACAGACAGACAATAAAAAGATGCTGCAATCAATATTTTTAAATGGGCATATCCATATTTCATATTACACATTTAATGAAGTTTACTGTTAATTGCCCACTCACCAGTCTTATGAATATCCAAGAATAACTAAATAAAAGTCCAAAGTTCATAATCCCATAATTGTATCCAGCAATATTTTCATACAATGGTTCAAAAAACATGTCACCATAATAAGTAGCATTGTCTCTTATCCATACTACTGTAAGTCACAGATATTATCAGCAAGGTTGAGTGATTTATCAAATTACTCCACAATTAACTGTTTGAAGCACACTTATTTAGTTTAAAAGCTGTATATTTGTGTAATTATAAGTAAGATCACCCTTTCTGTTCTAAAACACACATACACAAAAAAAATACACCTTTCACACAATTATTTATATACCATTGATTTAATGGTCACTGTTCTAGATAGCAAAGTTTTTTTTGTTTTTTTATTTTAAGCTAATTTCAAGTAAATCCACAGTTTGATATATGTCATGGAAAATCAGTTAATATACCGGAACACAAATCAGTTAATATACCGGAACACAAATATATATATATGGTATGATACCCATCTAGTCACATTTTACTGACACTGCCCATGGGCCAACCAGACCTAGAACTATTATCTAAATGCCGAGCATCAAGCGAGGAGCTTCTAGTCTTTGGTATGAAACGGATGGGGATCGATCCCACAACCTTCTGCATGTGAAGTAGATGCTCTAACCCCACTGTAGTGTTGCACAGACATGTGATGTGGTACACTTACTTGGATACCCATAAGTGTTCCCCCCCCCCAGTGTTCATCTGTTATTCTGTCTGGTATTTTGTGTCCGGCCTCTAACTTTGTCATGCATAGATGGATTTTAAAAGTACTTGCTACAAATGATCAACATAACATGACAACGTGTCGCACATGAACTCAGATTCCCACTTCTAAGGTCAAGGTCACAATTTAACTTTGACATTTGGCTCAGTTGATCAACATGACATGATGAGTGTCAGGTGTAAGACCTAGAACCTTTCCTTAAAGGTCAAGTTCACACTTTCAATTTGATATTTCGTGTCTGGTCTATTACTTTGTCTTCATTTTGGCTCATTTGATCAAGATGACATGACGACATAACACATGTTAAACCCAGACCTATACCTCAAAGGTCAAGGTCACACTTTGAGATTGTTTGACAACACTGAGTCTGTTTGAGATTTCAAGTCCGGTCTGTAACTTTATCATACATAGATGGATTTCAAAAACACTTTTTTCAATTTAATTTTTCACTTGATTAGCATGACATGACCAAGTGTCACGTTAAGACTCAGAACCTTACCTCAAAGGTCAATGTCACACTTTCAGTTTGTTTGAGATTTCATGTCTGGTCTGTAATGTTGTCTCAAAATAGCTTGAAACAAGTGATCATTATGTCTTGATGTGTCACCTGCATTTTACTTGTAGAAATACCCAAACCTTTACATCAGATGTCAAGGTCAGAGTTATACAAAGGTCATGGTCACACTTTAATGTAACTATAACATGAAATTGAGTGTCTAATCTGAAACTTCAGTCTATTACTTTTGATATTCATGGATACATCGCTGCCTATTATAAAATATATTGTTATTTTTACAGACCATTTGGTGGGTATGTGACACTTACCGGTGACATTTCTTGTTAAGTGTTAAAACAGGTCCCAAATATTGTTGGATTTTGGTGGGAGGGGGGAGGTTAAGTGACTAACATGCCCTTTTTGATGGATTTCATTTTGTTTGTTGAAATTTACGGAAACAGATTCACACAAACTTCAAAAGTTTTTTTTCTGTATCATTTTCACATAATGTGTTAGATGTATGACTTTATTGCTTCATTGTTAAATGTATTCTAAATATATGTACTTTTGTTAATACAATATTGTTTAAACTTATCTTGCATGTCTGTACTGTTGAGCGGATTGTCATCTCCTGTGGTAATTGTTTCTCTTATATACTTTCAGAGCCCTGGTACTTGGCGCTGTTGTCTTCTCCATGTTGGCACTGGCTCAACCCTCGTTGATATGTCAACCTGTGCTCAGCTTAAGTGCCTTTGGATTTCTCGGGTAAGAGTCTTTGGTTCGACACAGTGTTCCACAGCAGCCAGAATAACACTGTATTGTTGATGTTGCACGTGAGTATTACTACATTTTGCCCCTGTTCCTATCATAGACAGAATACAAGTTTGAAAACTCCAAGTTGCCTATGCAGCAAATGTCCTACACAAAGTGGCCCTGAATGTTAAGTGATTGATGAATTTCCAATATGTGTATCCATACACGCTGAAGGAACCGATAAATTTATATTTGCAGCATTTGGTCTTCTCTTTTTGGACTGCATTTCTTCACACAGGTGACAGCCTTTGGTGGCAATAGACTGGTATATATTTACCTCAGCTTACGCTATTTTATCTGAATAATTTTTATTTTATCGGCGACCAGTCTCCAACTATTAATTTACTTCCACAATATACAAATATTCGTTTTGAGAAAATTTTATTAACATTCCAATCAGAATAAAAGCTGATATATTTCAATTGATAATGGATAATATATGAAATAACCGGAACATCAGTGGCATTTGTATATGGCTCTGGTAGTTGTTGAAAGTACACCACCTATGTTTTAAAGGGGTCAGTTATGCAATGACATGGTATAAATTGAACACTGATTTAAGTATATGTTGATGAAACAGGGGCCTTGTCGAGCTGGGGTTCGAACACCCAACCTCTAAGATGAGCAGCTCACTATATCCACTACACTACTGCCATCCCATTTGCATCCCATCTTGTACAGAGCATTTATATAGCTGGATAATTATGTTCAGATGAATATTTTAAATTTTGTACACTTGCAAAAGACATCATTCTTAGTTGTTGTTTTTGTATAATTTTCTAAAATTTACAATGATGTTTTGTGTTTTTTTCAATATTATAATCCATGTTGTTTATTTGTAGGTTCTCATCTAAAGATGCCTGGCAGTGTATATCAGAAGCAATCCACAGTACATGTAGTGTTTCTTCATTTGTGAAGGTAATGTTGTGCATTCAAAGTTTACTGCTTGTCAAGTGAACATTACTTAATTGTAAGTGTTTTTCATTAAGTGAGTTGAGTGAGAATGAGTGTAAGTTGTATACGACATAACTTCTTTCAAAATGTTTTTGCATATATCATTGAATCATATATTTTTCACAAAATATTTCAAAGTAGTGTCTGTATTGTGAAAAATGCTATATATTGTTTGCTAAACATGGTCATAAATCTTACAGGTTTGTTTGCTTATCATGTTTATACTGTGTTACAGTCATAATGAAGATTACTATGTTTGGATGCTGGCCAGTTTAAAAGGACAGACACATGGGTTACTTCCCTTGAAACATGTAGCATATTGTGCTTTAGCAGGGCTCATGCTGTTGATCGCCAATGGTGCCAAATGTGATAAAAAAATCAAAATGGCGCATGTTTTTTCAATTTGGCGAAAGTAATTGGTGACAACAAAATATGCCAATATTTTAGCTATATGGCCTTGATTTGTTCATAAAGTAACTCTTCATTGTCCTTAACTTTTGATCATAAAGTGCGTCTCCATTGATACAACCTGTTCGATCATTTGAAAATTGGAGCTGTAGAGAATGTGTTTCTGTCCTTTGCTGAGAGAACTTGCTATTTATACCACTTATACAAGAAAGTATCTGTCCTGGTTGATTCAGTCAAAGACATATATGTAGTTTGTATTAAAGATTAAATGTTTAAAATCTCATGGTACAATTGATGCTGGTTATGGTCTAGAATTACACAATATTTGGAAATGAACACAGCAATTTATTTAAACTTGGTTGCTGGATGTGCCCGGAGCTCTCAAGTTTGTTTTCTTGGTAAAACCAGTACTGGTTGTTAATTATTATAGGCCATTGGGCTGCAGCCGGGATCAAACCTGCAACATTTAACATGAGCAGCTAACACCCCATAATCATTAAAGACATGTGTAAAGTCATGTATATAACAACATTATTTGATAAAGAATAGAACATAACTTTATTGATTATAGCATGATACAGCTTACCATCTAAACATAGATACAGTACACACATATCAATATGTTTATCAAATATATATTCAAGACAAGACTGTGATACTATCAAGCACCATGCACACTAGAACATATTTAAACACCAAAAAGCAATTTTTGTTAAATCAATTCTCATCTTTACATTGTCTTAAAGCTATTACTGCAAGAAATATATTGAAGGAAAGTTGAATTGAAAAAAGGCAAACAACACACTGAAATAGAGATGAGCAAAACATGTGTTGAGATCTCATGCATAAGTAGCATATAATTAATCTGCAAATATTTGTGGAGTTTAGATGCTATCTGACTATGTCAGTTTTTGAGGCACTATTGTACATCATTACATAATTATCTAGTACTGTAGTGTTGACTAGGAATTCGGTTTAAAATGGTAATAGAGAAGTAGTTCTATAGAACAGACAATGGTTGTTCAAGATGGTGTGACTATCAATGTCAAAAAAAAAATATTGATTTGTAGACTTATGTATACAGTATATTTCCCTAGAGAATGGTGCAAAATTGAGGGAAATTCTAGCTAGAACAAGCAGATGGGACTACTTCTTAGTATGTTATTTTTTTTTATTTATATGTGTTCTGTTTGAACTGGATATGAATTCTTGAAAGTATCATGCAATTTGGAGTTTCATGACAAGTGCTATAGCATAATAGAGCTAACATTTTGACCTATGTAAATTTAAGAGTGAAAATGGTCACCAATCCAAGTACTAACCCTGTACCTATGTACATTCACTACACTCCTCCCTTCTTTAACCTTTATGGCTTGGCACTCAACTGCAAAGTTTGAAGCTTTATGCAATTCCTGGATAACCCCTCTATATATTGCTTACAATGGAGAATATTTCTTGGCATCATGGAGGCATCCTATAAATTGTACATAGAAAGTAACCTATTGAGCCGGAGCCAGGTAGCAGGTAATTGTTTGTGTATTGTCTGGAGCCAGGTTGGAGGAGACAGCCCATTTCAGGTTTATATGCTGACTATTGTAAATAGTGACACCTGTAAATATCTCAGTTATTGTAAATAATAACATGTGGTTTGGATTAATAGCTGTGTAAACTACTGAATAGCTTATTGGTCAGTGCATACCAATATTTATTATATAATATGTGTAAACTGATGAATATAATGTACATGATAATCAATAGATGTGTACAGTCATTACCTAAAATTTTGCAGTCATTGGGACTCTTACATAAGTGAATACTCTGACTAGACAAACCTTGTAATTTAGAATAATGTTTTTCTTTCAGAAAGGAAAGTTGCTTAAAAGTAGTTGGAAATGGAAGTATAAACATCACAATGTAACAATTAAACTGCTACCCTGGCTGCCCACAACATAAGAACTGGAAATGTCATGTGGTCAAGTATTCCAGCAAAGGACGATGATATTTAACACCCACTGGATCCAGCAAAGACAGAAATCATTAAAGGTATTATTTTTAATGAGTTTCATTATCGAGGGACATAATACTCTGATTGAATTGTAAACAATCTTTTTTTTCTTTTCTTTTTTTTTTCTTGAATGGGGTTTAATGCCATTTTCAATGCATTTTAGGTTATAAATTATGGCAATTCCAGTTTTACTGGTGGAAGACCTCAGACTGAGTCGGACTTGAAAGATCCACCGTCATTCTGCAAGTAACTAATAAACTTATAAACTTTCTCACAAAGTTTTTGGAGCAAGCAGGATTTGAACCTATGAACTTAGCAGTGAGAGGTAAGTGATCTTGTGATCATCATGGTGCCTTAGACCACTCGGTCACGAAGGGTCCTCACAATCTTATTCATTTAAGGGCCATAACTATAGAGTTGGCAGTTTGATATATATAATATATATATGTAATTGTTATGTTGTTTCAAATTTGGGATTCAATATCCTTACAAGAGAGAATTCTAGAAATTATTTCGGTTTTGAGGTAAAAATGTCCATGTCAAGGACACGTGACATTCTTTTACCAAAAATAGAGAAGTGATTTCCACTCAATTAGAACTTTACGTACGTTCCTTTAAAACTTTCCAAACTGAACCTTTTTGTTCTATTTGCAAACATTATTTATTATAATAATATTGACAGCTTTGCTTTCAACTGGCTGTTTTGAAAGTTAAACCAAGCCTAATCACATTTTGCTCTTTTAAAATCATCACTTATATCAAATTAACAGAAATCAAAACCTGCCGTGGTTTTATTTGACCAGATTAAGGGTTATGTATATCTCTTATTTAAACTTCAGATTATGTCTCAGCCTGGTCTATGTTGAATGGAAAAGGTGAGGCTGAGGACAGTGACCATGATGCCATTATGAAGCAAGTCAGTTATGTGAGGAAAACGATGCAGCTCACCTTGAAAGCAAAATAAATGAACATTATTTTCATAAACTGAAAGATTCTATAATCGAAGACTGTTGAAAGGACCTGTAAAGATAAAAAAGATTGTGACCAATTTGTTTTTTGACAAGACTTTGTGAATGTGAAGATGAATATTTATGAAATGACTTGAACATGGCATTTAGCAGCCTATAAAAGTATCTCAGTGAAGTTATAGTGTTATCTTTAAGTTAAATTTGGTAAATTGAATAAGTTAAATTGTTTAACATATTTGCTTGTTTTTGTATCATCTTTTTAAAGCCTTTAGTATGACTTGACATGGGATTGAACACTTCTGCATGTGATACAGACACTCTACCACTAGGTGACAGCTATGGCTTCTTAATTAATATTTGAAAACCATCTTATCCAATAAATAAAGGCTTATTTTTTTTTACAATATTATATTTTTAATAATTTAAAATCAAATTAATTATTTTACAAAATGATGTAACATTATTTGGGTTTACATGCCCGAATATGCAATTTCAGATGTAATATTTCTCAGACGTAATATTTTCAGTTTAAGACGTATTTTTTTCAGGCGTAGTATTTTCATTTTTTAAGATGAATATTTTTTTCAGACGTAATATCTTAAGTTTTAGACGTAATCATTTTCAGACGTAATATCACTACAAATGTTATATTACGGCTAATTTGCATATTTTGTTCAGTTTTACGTCTTGTTTACGTTTCATTTTAGACGTAATTATAGTATGCACGTAAAAAAATTCACACGTAATCTTTTTCCATACATAATTTTTTCACACGTAATTTTTTCACACGTAATTTTTTTAGCACGTAATTTTTTACGGCTCATTTAAATATTTCGCCCCATTTTCAGGCTCGTTTACGTGTCGATTTGGTCTGAATCTGCTTCTACTGCTTTATATGAAATTTTAAAAAATTCCAGGCGTATTTTTATATATTTTTACGTCTCTTTTCCGGGCGTAACATTTCGTACAGGATATGATATTCTATGTGTTGAGCTTATAACTATTAATTGTTACACAATCAAGAACTAAATATTAGACATACAGTCAAACACCTACATGATGTCATCTGTGTATACCATAGCTTCTAAGTGCTTAGATCATCCACATCTTCACAGCAGGCATCTTATACTAGACAGACAGACAGACAGACAGGCAGACAGACAGACAATAAAAAGATGCTGCAATCAATATTTTTAAATGGGCATATCCATATTTCATATTACACATTTAATGAAGTTTACTGTTAATTGCCCACTCACCAGTCTTATGAATATCCAAGAATAACTAAATAAAAGTCCAAAGTTCATAATCCCATAATTGTATCCAGCAATATTTTCATACAATGGTTCAAAAAACATGTCACCATAATAAGTAGCATTGTCTCTTATCCATACTACTGTAAGTCACAGATATTATCAGCAAGGTTGAGTGATTTATCAAATTACTCCACAATTAACTGTTTGAAGCACACTTATTTAGTTTAAAAGCTGTATATTTGTGTAATTATAAGTAAGATCACCCTTTCTGTTCTAAAACACACATACACAAAAAAAATACACCTTTCACACAATTATTTATATACCATTGATTTAATGGTCACTGTTCTAGATAGCAAAGTTTTTTTTGTTTTTTTATTTTAAGCTAATTTCAAGTAAATCCACAGTTTGATATATGTCATGGAAAATCAGTTAATATACCGGAACACAAATCAGTTAATATACCGGAACACAAATATATATATATGGTATGATACCCATCTAGTCACATTTTACTGACACTGCCCATGGGCCAACCAGACCTAGAACTATTATCTAAATGCCGAGCATCAAGCGAGGAGCTTCTAGTCTTTGGTATGAAACGGATGGGGATCGATCCCACAACCTTCTGCATGTGAAGTAGATGCTCTAACCCCACTGTAGTGTTGCACAGACATGTGATGTGGTACACTTACTTGGATACCCATAAGTGTTCCCCCCCCCCAGTGTTCATCTGTTATTCTGTCTGGTATTTTGTGTCCGGCCTCTAACTTTGTCATGCATAGATGGATTTTAAAAGTACTTGCTACAAATGATCAACATAACATGACAACGTGTCGCACATGAACTCAGATTCCCACTTCTAAGGTCAAGGTCACAATTTAACTTTGACATTTGGCTCAGTTGATCAACATGACATGATGAGTGTCAGGTGTAAGACCTAGAACCTTTCCTTAAAGGTCAAGTTCACACTTTCAATTTGATATTTCGTGTCTGGTCTATTACTTTGTCTTCATTTTGGCTCATTTGATCAAGATGACATGACGACATAACACATGTTAAACCCAGACCTATACCTCAAAGGTCAAGGTCACACTTTGAGATTGTTTGACAACACTGAGTCTGTTTGAGATTTCAAGTCCGGTCTGTAACTTTATCATACATAGATGGATTTCAAAAACACTTTTTTCAATTTAATTTTTCACTTGATTAGCATGACATGACCAAGTGTCACGTTAAGACTCAGAACCTTACCTCAAAGGTCAATGTCACACTTTCAGTTTGTTTGAGATTTCATGTCTGGTCTGTAATGTTGTCTCAAAATAGCTTGAAACAAGTGATCATTATGTCTTGATGTGTCACCTGCATTTTACTTGTAGAAATACCCAAACCTTTACATCAGATGTCAAGGTCAGAGTTATACAAAGGTCATGGTCACACTTTAATGTAACTATAACATGAAATTGAGTGTCTAATCTGAAACTTCAGTCTATTACTTTTGATATTCATGGATACATCGCTGCCTATTATAAAATATATTGTTATTTTTACAGACCATTTGGTGGGTATGTGACACTTACCGGTGACATTTCTTGTTAAGTGTTAAAACAGGTCCCAAATATTGTTGGATTTTGGTGGGAGGGGGGAGGTTAAGTGACTAACATGCCCTTTTTGATGGATTTCATTTTGTTTGTTGAAATTTACGGAAACAGATTCACACAAACTTCAAAAGTTTTTTTTCTGTATCATTTTCACATAATGTGTTAGATGTATGACTTTATTGCTTCATTGTTAAATGTATTCTAAATATATGTACTTTTGTTAATACAATATTGTTTAAACTTATCTTGCATGTCTGTACTGTTGAGCGGATTGTCATCTCCTGTGGTAATTGTTTCTCTTATATACTTTCAGAGCCCTGGTACTTGGCGCTGTTGTCTTCTCCATGTTGGCACTGGCTCAACCCTCGTTGATATGTCAACCTGTGCTCAGCTTAAGTGCCTTTGGATTTCTCGGGTAAGAGTCTTTGGTTCGACACAGTGTTCCACAGCAGCCAGAATAACACTGTATTGTTGATGTTGCACGTGAGTATTACTACATTTTGCCCCTGTTCCTATCATAGACAGAATACAAGTTTGAAAACTCCAAGTTGCCTATGCAGCAAATGTCCTACACAAAGTGGCCCTGAATGTTAAGTGATTGATGAATTTCCAATATGTGTATCCATACACGCTGAAGGAACCGATAAATTTATATTTGCAGCATTTGGTCTTCTCTTTTTGGACTGCATTTCTTCACACAGGTGACAGCCTTTGGTGGCAATAGACTGGTATATATTTACCTCAGCTTACGCTATTTTATCTGAATAATTTTTATTTTATCGGCGACCAGTCTCCAACTATTAATTTACTTCCACAATATACAAATATTCGTTTTGAGAAAATTTTATTAACATTCCAATCAGAATAAAAGCTGATATATTTCAATTGATAATGGATAATATATGAAATAACCGGAACATCAGTGGCATTTGTATATGGCTCTGGTAGTTGTTGAAAGTACACCACCTATGTTTTAAAGGGGTCAGTTATGCAATGACATGGTATAAATTGAACACTGATTTAAGTATATGTTGATGAAACAGGGGCCTTGTCGAGCTGGGGTTCGAACACCCAACCTCTAAGATGAGCAGCTCACTATATCCACTACACTACTGCCATCCCATTTGCATCCCATCTTGTACAGAGCATTTATATAGCTGGATAATTATGTTCAGATGAATATTTTAAATTTTGTACACTTGCAAAAGACATCATTCTTAGTTGTTGTTTTTGTATAATTTTCTAAAATTTACAATGATGTTTTGTGTTTTTTTCAATATTATAATCCATGTTGTTTATTTGTAGGTTCTCATCTAAAGATGCCTGGCAGTGTATATCAGAAGCAATCCACAGTACATGTAGTGTTTCTTCATTTGTGAAGGTAATGTTGTGCATTCAAAGTTTACTGCTTGTCAAGTGAACATTACTTAATTGTAAGTGTTTTTCATTAAGTGAGTTGAGTGAGAATGAGTGTAAGTTGTATACGACATAACTTCTTTCAAAATGTTTTTGCATATATCATTGAATCATATATTTTTCACAAAATATTTCAAAGTAGTGTCTGTATTGTGAAAAATGCTATATATTGTTTGCTAAACATGGTCATAAATCTTACAGGTTTGTTTGCTTATCATGTTTATACTGTGTTACAGTCATAATGAAGATTACTATGTTTGGATGCTGGCCAGTTTAAAAGGACAGACACATGGGTTACTTCCCTTGAAACATGTAGCATATTGTGCTTTAGCAGGGCTCATGCTGTTGATCGCCAATGGTGCCAAATGTGATAAAAAAATCAAAATGGCGCATGTTTTTTCAATTTGGCGAAAGTAATTGGTGACAACAAAATATGCCAATATTTTAGCTATATGGCCTTGATTTGTTCATAAAGTAACTCTTCATTGTCCTTAACTTTTGATCATAAAGTGCGTCTCCATTGATACAACCTGTTCGATCATTTGAAAATTGGAGCTGTAGAGAATGTGTTTCTGTCCTTTGCTGAGAGAACTTGCTATTTATACCACTTATACAAGAAAGTATCTGTCCTGGTTGATTCAGTCAAAGACATATATGTAGTTTGTATTAAAGATTAAATGTTTAAAATCTCATGGTACAATTGATGCTGGTTATGGTCTAGAATTACACAATATTTGGAAATGAACACAGCAATTTATTTAAACTTGGTTGCTGGATGTGCCCGGAGCTCTCAAGTTTGTTTTCTTGGTAAAACCAGTACTGGTTGTTAATTATTATAGGCCATTGGGCTGCAGCCGGGATCAAACCTGCAACATTTAACATGAGCAGCTAACACCCCATAATCATTAAAGACATGTGTAAAGTCATGTATATAACAACATTATTTGATAAAGAATAGAACATAACTTTATTGATTATAGCATGATACAGCTTACCATCTAAACATAGATACAGTACACACATATCAATATGTTTATCAAATATATATTCAAGACAAGACTGTGATACTATCAAGCACCATGCACACTAGAACATATTTAAACACCAAAAAGCAATTTTTGTTAAATCAATTCTCATCTTTACATTGTCTTAAAGCTATTACTGCAAGAAATATATTGAAGGAAAGTTGAATTGAAAAAAGGCAAACAACACACTGAAATAGAGATGAGCAAAACATGTGTTGAGATCTCATGCATAAGTAGCATATAATTAATCTGCAAATATTTGTGGAGTTTAGATGCTATCTGACTATGTCAGTTTTTGAGGCACTATTGTACATCATTACATAATTATCTAGTACTGTAGTGTTGACTAGGAATTCGGTTTAAAATGGTAATAGAGAAGTAGTTCTATAGAACAGACAATGGTTGTTCAAGATGGTGTGACTATCAATGTCAAAAAAAAAATATTGATTTGTAGACTTATGTATACAGTATATTTCCCTAGAGAATGGTGCAAAATTGAGGGAAATTCTAGCTAGAACAAGCAGATGGGACTACTTCTTAGTATGTTATTTTTTTTTATTTATATGTGTTCTGTTTGAACTGGATATGAATTCTTGAAAGTATCATGCAATTTGGAGTTTCATGACAAGTGCTATAGCATAATAGAGCTAACATTTTGACCTATGTAAATTTAAGAGTGAAAATGGTCACCAATCCAAGTACTAACCCTGTACCTATGTACATTCACTACACTCCTCCCTTCTTTAACCTTTATGGCTTGGCACTCAACTGCAAAGTTTGAAGCTTTATGCAATTCCTGGATAACCCCTCTATATATTGCTTACAATGGAGAATATTTCTTGGCATCATGGAGGCATCCTATAAATTGTACATAGAAAGTAACCTATTGAGCCGGAGCCAGGTAGCAGGTAATTGTTTGTGTATTGTCTGGAGCCAGGTTGGAGGAGACAGCCCATTTCAGGTTTATATGCTGACTATATGCCTTAAAAATAACCAATAACCATGGGTGAAGGTGTTGATTTGTAGGTCATTATAATGAACTGTGCGGAACTCTGTACCACAGATGGTGTTTACAATGCTGCTGAAGCCTGCGTTGCTATACTGATTGTCATTTTGGTACTGTCGGTGATTTTTTTGTTTAGCACCAACGTTTTGAGACTGCTCTTTGGTTTACTTTGAAAGGTAAATAACCATGTTTCCTTGATTCCAAGGCACAATTGACACACCAGAATGTGCATTTCCAAGCAAAATATTGTTTCTCATTGCTGTGGATGACATAACTAGGTTTTGGGCAGATTCCTGATTATTCAGGATATTGTTAAATACCTTCATCATTTTGTTGTTGCCCATAATTTGATTTCCATCATGTTCTACCCTCGGTCAGCGGTTTTATTTATTTACTACTTCAGGCTTATGGCACAAGAGTACAACATTGTCTTGTTTACTGGTAGATACCAACGCTTGACATCGAAGTGCAAGTGATGATGGTCAGTTTTGTAGCTGATGTCTCAGATGTCTGATGATGCAGATTTGATGTAAAGACAGCTGTTATAAGGTATGGATATTTCTTGAACAAAACATCTTTTTTTTCCCTTATATAGCAGAACATAGATTTATACTGAGTGCACATAGCCTGTATATTTGGCATCTTTTTTTTGAGACTTGCTATTGATATTATGCAATAATGCAATTTGTATGATGTGCACAACATATGCTACCAAGTCTGGAATAAAAGTCTGCTGCATTCTGTAATCTTTTTTTTGTTCTTCTGAGTCTTTTATGAACACGGAGAATAAATAGGAAAAAATGGAAGTTATCTTTTTAGAAGAGTAGAGATTTATGCAGAATGTCAACATTTTGTATGTAGGTAACTGATTTTTGAAATATATATGTGTATAAATTACCCCCTTCTTATTTTTCAGAGAAACTAATTTCATTTCCGGATTAAGAATACTATTAACTACTAATAGCAAGTGAGATCAAACATATTTTGTTGCAGTCACATTTGAGCATGTGTCCAAACAATTGGCAGTTACTTGTTTGTCTATGTCTGAGTTAAAGTGTATATAAAGATTGAAATGATATCTGTCTACTATTTGACATTTGTTAGAACTGTACATATATAAATACTTGGCACGCTTTTGACATGGCATGTTACTTAACATTGTGACTTGTACATGTTATAATTTGTGCAGAACAATGTTCCAAAGATTTGTTTATAGTATTAATGATTGTAATAAAAATGAAATTCCTATTCAAATAAAAAGAAAAGATTTACTGCCAGAAGCTGTAATCAAATATATACCTTATATAAATACTGTTTGTATGTTATTTTATTTGTAAAAATTAATGTCAATATTTCATTACAGTGTGAAAGCCCATTGCTAATCAGTTCATTACAAGTCTGATTTCAAGTGATAATCGATCTTTTAAACATTTCCTATAAATGTTCATTAGTGCTTCTTTTGCTTGTCAAGTTTTAATTATATTGATTTATGTACTTTTTAGACTGAAGTCAAATTAAGCAAAGAATTTTCAACTTTTATTTAAAAAAAATGTTAATATATTTTAATAATTATGTATGATTAGAATGATATTTTATGAGTTAGAAATATTTTATGATTTGCATTATCATTTTCTCTTATAATTATTTTTAGAGTGGCCTGTGTTATTTTATGTAAATTTACTATGTTCTATGTTATTGTACGTATATGATAAGACATGAATAGAAAAACATATGTAATCACTGTTCATATGCAAACGCTTATAATGGACATTGCTCCATACTGTCTGAGTATACTTGTAATGGACATGGCTCCATACTGTCCCAGTATTCTTATAATCGTAATGGACATGGCTCCATACTGTCCTAGTATACTTGTAATGGACATGGCTCCATACTGTCCTAGTATACTTATAATCGTAATGGACATGGCTCCATACTGTCTGAGTATACTTGTAATGGACATGGCTCCATACTGTCCCAGTATTCTTATAATCGTAATGGACATGGCTCCATACTGTCCTAGTATACTTGTAATGGACATGGCTCCATACTGTCCTAGTATACTTATAATCGTAATGGACATGGCTCCATACTGTCCGAGTATACTTGTAATGGACATGGCTCCATACTGTCCGAGTATGATTGTAATGGACATGGCTCCATACTGTCCGAGTGTACTTGTAATGGACATGGCTCCATACTGTCCCAGTATTCTTATAATCGTAATGGACATGGCTCCATACTGTCCTAGTATACTTGTAATGGACATGGCTCCATACTGTCCGAGTATGATTGTAATGGACATGGCTCCATACTGTCCGAGTGTACTTGTAATGGACATGGCTCCATACTGTCCGAGTGTACTTGTAATGGACATGGCTCCATACTGTCCGAGTGTACTTGTACTGGACATGGCTCCATACTGTCTGAGTATACTGTATTCAAAGACATCAGGGTGATTATCAACTATTGTTGCTGCAATTATCTGCTATGTAAATATGTATTACATATAGTTAATTTGCTTGTATTTGTAATAAAATACAGATGTATTTTAATTGTTCATTTAATTGTTTGATAATTAAGAAGAGGAATTAAGTGTTTCTCCTGTTTGTCTGTCTGTCTGTCAAATTGTTTTTCATTATAATTTCTGAACTTGTGATGAATATAAATAAGCATTGCAACTATGTAAGGCATATACATGTATGTATTTTACAAAGTTCTACATTGTTAAATTATAAAAGATTGGTTAAAGTAGCAGTAAATTGATGATTTGATACTGGATGACACATTAACTTATTTTATAATGGCCCATAGTTCCAAACTATAAAAGCAGCAATGGGTGAATCAGTGGAGAAACTATAAAAACACACTTTTACTTTCTTCATAGTGTACAGGTGGAGGAGGCCATTATTAAAGGTGCAGTTTAAAAGTTTATCTCTCGCATTTATTTAGCTTTATTGTACAAGCATAAGCTTCTATAAACACAAAAATGAGTGTTTTTTTTTAAAAAAAAGATTTGACTGTAAGTTATACACTCCTAGTTGAAGAATCGCTGTTGACACATATTATGATGGTCATTGCTATTAATTTAAAAATAGTTGTTATATTGTGTGATAAAACTATTAAATAAATAAACAATAAAGCTCTTCAGCATGTGGAATATTTATAGAATGATGCTGATGAACCAATTAAAAACATCTATTAACATAGTGCTTTAATAAAAACGACTTATTAAAATTTGTAGAAAAGCTTGACCTTAGTGAAAGAACTATAATGAAAATAAATTGTCAAGTTTGTTTAGTATTATTATTATATAAATATTAACTTAACATATAGTTTATGATATAAATGGATTGTTTAAATTATTGTAAATGGGGATTACAGTTAAAAATGTATCGTAATTATTCTACAATTTGTTTGCAGTTCTATGCTGTCATGTGAGTATACAGCCCCTCAAAACTTCCAACACAGAGTTGTATACATATGTGCAAGATGTTCGCTGCCTCCACATGTTGTTGACTTCTCTGTAATGTCACATGCAGTCTGCCATGTAATGATGCCTTTGGGTGGATGTGACTTTGCATCATTGTGGAATGTGTGGGTGAGGACTTAAATATGGAACCACAGTGCTGGATAGTGTCTCCGGAATGGTAAACATTTTAATAACTAATAATTATTATATCAATTTCAAATACATTAGCCAGGCCCAATTAGCTCAGCTGGTTACATGTCTGACTCATTATTATTTGTCTCTCAACGCTTATTCAAGGGGTGAAGTTATCAGTTACTTGCTAAGATGGGGTGTGTTTGAGTACTGGTTAACCTTTCAGGATCCCAGGAAACAGTGGTTAGGTTAACTGATCGTTTGTTAGCCCTCGAAGGCATAAAAATTATGTTTAATATTCAATCAATCAATCAATCAAATACATTATTCTGTGTTGTAGTCTTTTGATTGTTGTCTAGATACACACTTACATCATACTGCATTATTGAAAGGTCCACAAACTTGCTGTTTCACTGAATACATACAATGGGTTTAACACCATTTCAACACCTGATAGGTTATATGTCATATCCAGTTTTATTGATGGAGGAACACATCAGTATGCCTTTAAATGCTTTAACCACTGTCTCTCCACAAGTTACTAGCAAACTTTCTCACATATAGCGCTTGGAACAAAATGGCCTCAAACCCATAACTTGAGGGATGTAAATGGTCATCATTTAAACCACTTGACTATGTACATATAATGAAATACAGTATAACTTCCATATATCGAAGTTCAGGGGACCGTCATGAAAAGTTTGATATACCGGGACTTCGATATATGTGCATTTCTGGATCACTCGATGGTAAAAGTTTGATTGGTAATGAGATCGCAGCATGTATATGACTGTAGATCTACCTGTCGTACTTTTTCTAGTAAAGGAAGGTTGAAATAAAACATAAATTAAATCGTGTTTATTATTTATTGAATCCCTGCATGTCATTTAAAAATCAATATAACTAAAGCACTACAAACATGTACAAACATAAAAACTTACATGGAGCACTTCCGGTATACGTCATACAATGCGTACGATTTACACGTACGTTAGAATAGCACACATATACACTGCACAAAATCACATAAGCATCACACAAAGATACAGTCTGTAGGGCTAGTCCGAATCGCTTATATACAAGTGAGATGACATGTCGAGTACAATACATTATCGAAGATTTATCAGTTAGCCTAATGTTTAATTTTTAATTGAATATTAGCCATAATTTGGGTAGTTAACAGCGCTTGTTTTTGGCAAATTGGTGATATGTAATCATGACAGACGCAGTTGCCATGTTTGCGTTCACAAAGTTAATGTGTTTTATCGGTAAATTAATACCATTCTGCCTTTAATTAATCAAATGTTTATTAAAGTGTGACTCCTGACAAGCATTTATCCGAGCACTCAAAGGTACTTTACGCTATATTATCAGCGGGGCCTTTGTTCATAATTGCACTGGCGCACCGCAGGTGTGAAATACATGTACATCACCCCCGCCAGAAATTTTGAACAAGTAATCGATATTCGATACATAAATGGTTAATGATGTGTAAAAGGACTCTTTGGGGCCGTGAAAAAACTTTGATATACTGAAAAATTCGATATGTATAACTTCGATATATTTGCTGTTCTTCTATATAGATTTTGAAGGAAAAAAGTTGGGACTTGAGAAAAAGTTTGATATACCGAGAAATTCGATATATTGAAGTCCGATTTATGGAAGTTATACTGTATGTACACTTAAAATTGATGGAAAATAATATTTTTTATATATTGATGAATATTACTATGTGTTGTCTTAGCTGGTTTATTTAAAAGTCATATTCAATAAAAAGTGCTTGACAAAGTTAAAATGCCAATTGAGGGTTGTAGAATTTGTGATGTGTGTAAATGACGGTCAGGCTTATTTGAGCTCTCGGATGAATGGACATATTCTATGGTTTTATTTTACATAGAAAGTAATAAGATATACCAAAGATTTTAATAATGAATCAGAAATTGGACTACAAAAACAGTGTTGTCTAAAATATCTTATTAATTAAGATGTAGGGTAAAACGTAAAAGACAAAGGCATATAATGGAGATCGGATTTAATTTTGTTACAAACAAATGAGCGGTTTATACTGATTATATATAATTATATACTGAAAAAGACTGCTGGAGGTTTTCATTGCCTGAGTTACGGACGTATAATCATGTGACCTGGATGATAGCTAACGAGTAAGAAAGTAAACATTAGGAGGAGACTTCTGAGGTATTTGATCACAATCTCATCGAATATGAAAGTTATCACTTAACCTCCATCAAAACTATTAATAGCTCTGACTACGACAATGAGCAAACATTTCTGAAATATGCTGAAATAACCCTGTTCAAACCCTTCATATGGAGGAAGACCGGTGACCTCTTGTTCATGATGTCGTTGTGCGCAGAAATAGGTCCATTTAAAATATAAACTGTGCATTTCATTTGTGTTTATTTATGTTTACATTGTCTGTAATTCCTCGAATATTATTCATCCCATGTCAAAGTGTAAGTTTTTATTTACTAAGATACAGGATATTTTTGTATTTTTCAGGGACTGTTTTGTCAGAGTGTATGACGATAGAGACAACTTGAAAGAAACTCGGGCACCAGCATTTTCCTGACATTTTGGATAGAGTGATGGGACGAATGGATATAGTGAAAAAACGAGATTATCGTGATGGCATTACAGAGACACAGAAATACTGCTAAATAGGTCTCCTGCATGGATTAGCTTGTCCTATATGTGTGGGAATGTTTTAAATTTGTGACACAACACCCAAACTATAGAATTTCAGTTGAAATATATAGGCGAAAATGTGACTGGTCTGACTCCTAGAAGCGGAGAGCAACAAAAAAATAAATCTTTAATAACTTTGCCAGTTTTGATGTTAGCCACCTGAAATTTGGTACGGAGGCTATGGTGTTGAAAATCCGACATTTGCATCAGGTTGGTATATTTTGAATTTAATTTAAAATCAAACTTTAAAATATTAAAAATGTACAAAAACTGTTTGTTTTGGTCCCAGAATGCCCCTGTATCAGGGAATTTAATCCAAGAAGTGTCGTCTGCTGAATTTAAAATCAATTTGAAGTCTATGAAATGTTTTAACTTCATTTAAATTCAATTTAAAATTGTTTAATTTTTAAAATAATTTGAAATATGGACAAATTCTTTGAGAAATGGGCTGCAAAACTTGCTGAAAACTCGTTGTATACTGTGGACGGGGTTGCACCAATAAAGGTTATGGAGTATTTAGGTATCGGTACCCAAGAGACCCGTCTTCTGCTGGGCATCGATCCAGAAGTTGTCACAGAATGACACTGTTTATAAAATTGCATGACCTTGATGTGCCACCCCCTCAACAGGCCAGTCATTGATGTAATAATAAATTGTGCATCAACGTCAAACACCTGACCTGAGTAATTACGACAATAATAATCGAAAAACCTGCTTCAGTAATGGACACTGTATGGGTCATTTAACTGTAGAGGTTCGACTCCCAGATTGCATTTTGTCGTTTCGTTAAAAGTGAGCGGCTAGGCTAGGTAATTGCTTGTTCACCAGATATTAGCTTGTTTAAATTAGAATATAGGTTATTTGTCATGGAGGTCATTTCTTTATATGTTCATGAATATTGATTTCTAACCGTAATCCCCAAAACTCTGTTTCAGCTAACATCAAACCATCATCAGTAGGATAACTATACCCTAGACAGAGCACATGCCTGTGTGTAAGATCATATTCTTTTTGTGTTGTTATTTATTAAACACTGTATCATTGAAGTTATCTGTGTCTGTACATACTGGTGTGACACTTAGTTTACTTTTCAGCTATTGCACAAATTTATGCATACCCATGCTCGATATCATCATCAAACTGGCATTTCTTTAATACCGTGCACCAGTGCATGCTGCTCTTAGAACATGGTGCTCGTGTTCAAGTCTTGCACAGTTAGCAATTCGCTTACTCTTGTATTTGTTTGTTGATTTGTAAGCCTTTTGGTATTCTGTGCCTTCTTGAAATCTGCATCAAGTGATGTGATTTCTGCTCCGACAGCGCTGTGGCTGAAATGCGCCTGAGTTTTGTTGTCACAGATTTTCCCACAGTGTTGTTTGCTTTCAGAACATTCGCAGCCAGGTGACCGTTGAAGTTCCTCACGTAATTTATTTCTTTCGGCATTGTTGAAAGAGCCATTCCATTGAAGGCTTTCACTTTCTGAGTTGATGTGTTTGAACTAACACTGCGTACAGCATTCTCATTCAGCCTCATTTGTAGTATAACTTCCAATATTGACTTATCATTTAGGTCCATGTTTGAACGTGTGATCCCATGTGTTGGCAGAAAAGCAGACTTCAGCCACCAGTTTCCTTCTGAGAGGTCAGTGCAGACCAATGATTCTGATGGACAGTTGCTGCAGTTTCGGCATAGCATTCTATGGTGGCAGATGTTAGTGACGGTAGTTTTGAGAGCATATTGGTTATATCCCCATTTCCAAGTCTGGTGAGTTCTTTTATTATGTGACTGCATCTCACCTTGAAATCTTTTGAAAGTACTGAAATAGCTTGCTGTCTTTTCTCCTTGTTTCTACTTAAATGGGGCACCATCTCCTTGCTAAAATGAGCATTTCTAGCCTTTTTTTTCTTGTCGCACAGCCAAATGATAGGGATCTGCTTGTCCTGAAACCTGCCATGTCTCATCTAGCTGCTTGTAGAAGTCCAGGAAGTCTGAGGTAAGAACCTGCATCACTGTAGCTTGTCACAGTACGAATCCAGTAATTTTCCATAGACAAGTCAGCCGCTATCTCATATGTCATTCTACTCTCGGAATGTGGCTTGAGGTATTGCATGTTTGCAGTGCACTCTGCATGTCCTCCGGGACAAATGACATTGAAGCTTTGATTCTTCAGCCAGGCTCCAGTCCAGCAAAGTTTGTTTTCCACAGCCATGCCAGTAATGTACTGATGGTCAGTCATATTTTCAACGGCTACTGTGTATGCCTGTGCGGAGCTCTGGCCAGGTTTGTAAGAGGATTTGAAAGATCTGCCATAAATATTTGTTATCCATAGAAACATTTATGTACATTGTATTTCGGGTTTTCAGCACCCTTTGCAAAATTATTCTGCTCCACTAATTTTACCTTCTCTGACATGTCTTTCCTGACAAGGGAGATAATTTCCTCACTGACTGTGTTGGTCAAAGTCTGCATATGACTCCTAGCTGGTGGTGGAATGTCGAGAGCAGTAAATAGAAGTCTAGCTTTTGAAACACCTAGTGATGTGTCCATTAAAACCATAGCTAGGTTTTTGATGATAGCTGCCGCTGGTTTTGCACTATTATTCTGCTTCGGAATTTCAGTGTATGACTTGTACACTTCTGAAAGGAAGCTACAGTTTGTGCATTGAAATTGAAATTTCCATGCTAGTCCACATTTTACTTCTTTCACTAGCTCCATGTTTAAATTTTCACATTGAAATTGATTGTTAATTTTGTGTGAACTAATCAATGCATTTATTATGCTGATCAATTTCCCCATATTCACTATACAATTGCCTAACGACAATTGCCTCTCGCTTCAGATTGCATAGCCGTGTTGGTCGGTTTGGTGTGTCAGTTTTGGTATTCGGAATCTCTCTTGGTTGCGTATCTGCCTGCAAGCTGCAACCTGCTGTTGGTACATCATGTTGCTGAATTTTTACAGGTAAGAATTTGTGTTTGGCATAAAAAAACAGCCTTTACTGTGGCGTTTTCTATGACCCTTCCGAGACTTTTGAGAGATTTGGTAAATTAAGAAGAAAAACATCCATTGCACTAGTGGCCTGATGTGTACCATACATCACTTTTTATAGTTGGTTTATTTGTTTTAGTCTGTGGATACCTACTGTTTGGTCAATAAGATTATGATAAGATGCAAGGTGTTGTACAAGAGGGTGTCATGCCCCCCTCTTCACTTACAGTGGCTATCTAATTACAGCTCATTAAGGCATACATGTGCCCAGTAAGTGAGTGATTTTTAATTGGCATATAGATAAGACATAGTAGATGTAAATAATATGCCAAATATATGCATTCTGTATGCTATTTTATTTTCAAACTATGAATAGTTGATGGCAGAAAAATGTGATTTTTTTACCACTTTTTGCCACACTTTTCAGATATAAATTGAGATTCTTACATTTATTATGTTACTTTATGTGGCAAAAAAGAAAAACAAACTCTACTGTCTTTAAGACTCCCAGTTCAATATTCACATAAATAAGAATATAAACAATTTTTTTTCCTGTGATGTTACATTAAAATGGCAGATGTATAGTTTTCAAAACTGATTACTTGAATTTTTTTTTAATTTATATTTTATGTAGCCCTGGTTATACAATGAGAAAAAAAGGGGAATTGCTAGAGGTTCCTACGTCACCAGCTAATTTAAATATTCATGTGATGTGGTTTGGCATAATATTCTTCATGAATATGTGTTCTTCTTTTGACAATGACCTTTGAAGAAGCTTGGATTTAGACAGCGATTTAAAATTTAGAAAAAAGGCAATCATTTCTATAGCACGGTCAATTTCCATTTGTAGTATTGACTATTCTTGTAGAGACAATACGATACCCCACCCAGTAAATGTCACTGGAGTCGGTAGTCAATATCAATTTATAATGTATGTAATGTATAATTAAATAAAAAATCATTTATATAAAGTTGATAATATATAAAGTGACACGATGTTGCCCCCACCTAACCATTCCAACCTTATTTCACCACCATTTAACCCACATACACAATGGCAATTCATTATATACTAGTGTTACATAACTTGTATTCAGCTGCTATTGATATCATTGGCACAATGTGATATAACTATCAATATCATTATCAATTGAAAAAATATTGTTGTATATATAGAATGTGTTGGGATCTCATAATGAGAGCTCATTTGTTGTTAAATATATTTTATAGGGTTAAAGCTATTCACAATATGTTACAGGTTGTATATGCCATCTAGTTTTATTTTTAGAGGAATACCTTTATAATTATATAAAGCAGAATAACTATATTTTCTCATGGAACTGGGTAACTTTATCACACATTTTATTATTACAGAACTTGGCTTGAACCAACGACTGCAACAGTGAGAGGTAAATAGTCATTGAATGACATCACCTTAGACCCCTCGGCCAGAGAGGACCTCAAATTTATTATTGCAGACTGAGGAAGCCAGCCCTGGCTTCTAGTAAAATATCTGATACTTTCTGCATCAAGATATCAGTCAAAGGGAAATTCTTTTTGTGTTAGAATTACAATTGGTTTCTTTTAATTACCTTAGCTACTTAATTTGGTATGCTTTGTCAAATATGTTTATATTTTTTACATTTAATTATGGACTTTGAACAAAATGTGAAACTTTTAACCAACTTGTATTATAAATAACATGTTCTCTCTTCTGTTGACTGGGTTCATGAATTTACTTCATATTGATTTCAGGAAAAAAAATATGAGAATTGGTGGGACAAGAAGTGACTTGTGTCAGTGAATTGCTCCGCCACATATCCACCTTTCTTAACTCAATGTTTCAAGACCGACCAGCTTCTACAAATGCTGCTTACTATCCATATGTTACAGGGACGAACATAATTATATTACTTATACTATAATCTATGCATATCTATGTTGATGGAATTCTGTAGACATAACCATGGGAATCAGCAGATATACATGTACCTTTGTACATGTTACTTTAACATACACATATCTAGGTTGAGGGGAACCAGTATGTAGACCACGGGAATCAGTAGATATACCTTTGTACATGTTACTTTAACATGCACATTTATAGGGTGAGGGGAGCCAGTAGACACACCACGGGAATCAGTAGATATACCTTTGTACATGTTACTTTAACATACACATATCTATGTTGAGGGGAACTAGTATGTAGACTATGGGAATCAGTAGATATACCTTTGTACATGTTACTTTAACATACACATATCTAGGTTGAGGGGAACCAGTAGACATACCAGGGGAATCTTTAAACATACCTTTGAACAGTCAAACTTGCAGTAGCGACCACTTGTTATAAGCGACCCCCTGATGTAAGCGACCACATTAAATCCCCCCCAACAAATTTCATTCATAATTATACATGCAATAAGCGACCACTTGCTCTCTGCAACCAGCGACCGCTTAAATTCCATCAAATTTCAACAAATATCCTTTACCATACGACCATGATTACACGAGGTGTGAAATTTCAACATCATGCTTTGTGTACGTGACAAATGTGTAAGTGTAAAACTGTCGATCTCTGAGGTAACGTGCTAAAAATAACCCGAGGCCAAATACTGCACAGTCTCGTGGTAAAAACCGATAATTGTTCGATAACAAGTTATAGAGTTAAAACACTTTAACCCGAATTATATATCAACGTTTGATCATTGTTTGGTTGGAATAAATTGAATTGTTTGCTATTTGTTTTATTACGATTAAAGGATCGTCAATTACTTAAATAAAATGGGAATTAAAGATTGGACAGTTTGAGGTTTGTTTGTTGTTTGTTTTTATTACGACAAAATTTTTTAAATAGGTTTGATCTGACTTTTTGATCAGGTTAAATTGGAAAATTGAGATTGGACTGTTTGCCGTTTGTTTTTTATATTTTTTTATTACGATTAAAAATTATTTATACGTTTGATTATTTGATCGGCTTTTTGATTAGATTAAATTGGAAACTAAAGACAAGACAGTTTGTCATTGTTTTCATGGATGGTTTGAAAGCTTGTCACGACAAAAATGAGTAAATGTAAGACAATGAATATCAAGGTTTATTTAACAGGGTTTCAATATTGTGTTTTCATACTGCGATATTCTATCAACGTTGCCATGTCTTCAGCAAAGAGAAAATGTCTAACATTAGAACAGCGGGTGAAAGCCCTAAAAATGATGGAAGCTGGAAAGAGCTGTAGAGCCGTCCCCGTCGAGATGGGTGTTGGAAAAGACACAAATCCAAACCATCATGAAAAGAAAACATGAAATACTGGAAGAAAATGACGGTGATACCAACTTAAACATGAAACGCCAACGACGAACAACCGATTATGATGAATTAAACGAGCTGGTTTATAAATGGTTTTTAGATGCCACCTCTCGCCATGTCAACGTCTCTGGGCCGCTGCTAAAAGAACAAGCGCTGAAATTTGCTGAAGACCTCAATCTTACGTCATTTAAGGCTTCAAATGGTTGGCTCGACTCATTTCTACGCAGAAACAATATCGTTTTCAAAACACGGAGTGGTGAACGGGCCGAAGTTAACCAAGACATCGTCACTGACTGGAAAACTCGGCTTCCGGAAATATGCGAGGGGTATCGTCCGGAAGACATATTCAACATGGATGAAACGGGACTGTTCTACAGAGATGGTACGAAATCAACTTTTTTTAAGAAAGGAGAGACGTGTGCTGGTGGTAAACGTTCCAAGGAACGCATTGCTGTTGGTTTGTGTTCGTCTGCTACTGGTGAGAAGCTGCCACCCATCGTCATTGGGAAGTCAAAGAAACCACGATGTTTTGGTTCTATTACTCCAGACAAGCTTCCGGTGCGATATAACTCCAACAAAAAGGCCTGGATGACAACCGGCATCATGGTAGATTGGTTGAAATGGTTAGATCGCCGCATGAAGCAACAGAAAAGACGCATTCTTCTCTTCCTAGATAATGCACCATCCCTGCCAAAAATCAACCTTACAAACAGCAAGATACAGTTCCTGCCAGCTAATACAACTTCTATCTGCCAGCCAATGGATCAGGGCGTTATCAAGACCATGAAACTTAAATACCGCAAGAGACAACTTCAGCATGTCAACATAGAACTTGATAGATCAACTTCCACAACAGGACCAGATCCTGCGCAATATAACGATACTCCAGGCTATTTACTGGGACAACTCGGCATGGAGAGACACACTGGCTGACACAATAGCAAAGTGTTTCAGAAATAGTGGATTTTGTTGTGATCCTGTGATTAACAGTGATAGTGATAATGTTAGTGATAATGATAATAGTGATAGTGGTGCTGATGAGGCGGACGAGTTGCCCCTCGTAACTGCACAAGTACGCTTTAGAGCTCTTCGGTTGTGAAGTTCAAGAGCTCATTCCCATAGACAGCCAGTTTAGGACTTGTGAAACTGACATGATTTCTTGGGACAGGCCTGCCCAAGAAATTCTTCATAGTGATAATGAGGACGATGATGAGGACGATGAGGAACAGAACAATGATGCCAGTGACAATCCGACTCTTAAGCTTTCAGGAGCAATTCAAATATCAACAGAGTTGAGAACTTGGGCATTAGCTAATGGGCATACAAACATTTTGTACTTGACAATGACACTACAAGAGTCATTGAATGATTTATTTCTTGAAGGTCAAACTATGAAGCAGAAAACAGTAAGTGACTCCTTCAGTAAGAAGTAGTGTTGAACTTTTCAGACAGAAGTAGAAAACATATTTACATGTACATGTATTTGTATATTAAATGATAAAATGACTTAAAATTTATATAAATCCAAATGAATCACTAAAATGTTGTTGTTGTTTATTTAATATTTATATAGTGTACATACATATACATACATGTACATGTACAATAGTTTGTATACGTACATGCATTATATAAGACACAAAAAAAGACCAAAAAAACATTTTACCCCATTAAGAGACCATCTGCCTTAAGAGACCACTTTTCATATTTCCCTTTAGTGGTCTCTTAAGACAGGTTTGACTGTATATGTAACCACAATATAATCACATTAAGGTTGAGGGAAAACAATAGATTCACCTTTGTTTATATCACCTTAACATATACTAAGCTATCTTGAGAGGAATCAGTAGAAGTACTTTTGTATATGTTACTATAACATGTGCATATCTTTGTTGAGGGGAATCTGTAGAGTTACCAGGGGAATCTTTAGATGTATTTTTGTATACATGTATGTTACTATAACATATGCATATTTTTGTTGAGGGGAATCTTTAGATGTACTTTTGTATATGTTACTATAACATATGTATATCTTTGTTGAGGGGAATCTGTAGAGCTACCAGGGGAATCTGTAGAGTTACCAGGGGAATCTTTAGATGTACTTTTGTATATGTTACTATAACATATGTATATTTTTGTTGAGGGGAATCTGTAGAGGTACCAGGGGAATCTGTAGAGTTACCAGGGGAATCTTTAGATGTACTTTTGTATAATTTTATGTTACTATAACATATGTATATTTTTGTTGAGGGGAATCTGTAGAGGTACCAGGGGAATCTGTAGAGTTACCAGGGGAATCTTTAGATGTACTTTTGTATATGTTACTATAACATATGTATATCTTTGTTGAGGGGAATCTGTAGAGGTACCAGGGGAATCTGTAGAGTTACTTTTGTATATGTTACTATAACATATGTATATTTTTGTTGAGGGGAATCTGTAGAGGTACCAGGGGAATCTGTAGAGTTACCAGGGGAATCTTTAGATGTACTTTTGTATATGTTACTATAACATATGTATATCTTTGTTGAGGGGAATCTGTAGAGGTACCAGGGGAATCTGTAGAGTTACCAGGGGAATCTTTAGATGTACTTTTGTATATGTTACTATAACATATGTATATCTTTGTTGAGGGGAATCTGTAGAGCTACCAGGGGAATCTTTAGATGTACTTTTGCATATGTTACCATAACCCTAACCATAAATATGTAATGATGTATATACACATTTCAGTCAAATAAGTTAGTTCTAATTTGTTTTATATTTATTTACAGAGATTAAAAAATATATTTCCTGGTGCTTATTATAATATTTTTGTTCTCAACTAAAATTCCTACTTGAAAACAATTCCCAGGGTTCATTAGTCCATTTGTTTTTGTGTTGAGAGTGGAACAAAGTTTTATAACCTGAATATAACCCTGAAGATAATTCATAATAGAGTAGAAATAATAGAAATAGCCAAATGCAAGTTTGAATATTGACTAACAAAAGAAATATTTGTATAATATATACTTTCCTGTGAACAATTCTGTGATTCGTCAATACTGTCACTTTAGAAATCACTGTTTTATGCTACAAAACTGGATAGAATTTGATGAAGCTCCACAGATCTTAATGTTCTATGTTCATTCTGCAAATTTAATGTTCTTTTTTTATTGGTACATTAACTGCTACCTTTTGTATATGCAGACCGAGTCTAGAATCATATAACCTTGATGTGTTGGTAGGTTTTAAATTTCAATTCATTCGTTTATTACGATGTGTAATAAATATGTATTGCTCAAAAGCAGTTGAAATAAAACAGAGTTTGCAGGTTGTATATTACTGAATTGTGATTTGATGTTTGTCACCTATCATACTAATGAACATGTTGAAAAAATAAAATATATTTGATAAAATATAATTCTAGTATGTTATTATTTATCCACCTGATATGCCCAAGTTTATCATTATTACTTTTAAAAAAAAAAGGTATCAGCGTAACTTTTTAGCTCAACTATTGTACTCGCCCCAGTGTCATTGGTTTTTCAGGTTAAAGTTTTTTAGCAGATAAGGCATCTATGCAACCACACTTTGGATATGATAGAAGCTTCACATGTGTGTTCAGCATCATCAATGGACAGCACAGAGACAAGAACCATAACTCTAGGTTGTATTTTGGCAGAGTTATGGCCCTTTTTGAAATGATTTTTCAGGTCTTAACCGGTAAGATATCTTTGCAATCACTCATTGGATATGAATGAAGCTTCACATGTGTATTCAACATCATCAATAGAACGCCAAGAGAAAAACCCTGGGTTGTATTGAGGCAGAATTATGACCCTTTTGGACTTGGTTTGTGAGCAGGTTAAAATTTTCGAGTTGGTACATATTTTATCAACCTATCATTGGATATGAATGAAACTTTACATGTGTGTTCAACATTGTCTAGGAAACTCATAGAGACAAGAACCACAACTCTTGATTGCCTTTTGACAGAATTGTTGCCATTTTAGACTTTGGTTAGAGTTTTAAAATTGGTTAAAGTTTTTAAGAAGGTTAAAACTTTACAACCATGCTCCTGGGGACAACATTATGGTAATTAGTGTTGAAGTTGTGGCCCTTGAATTGTCAAAAATTGTGTTATTTGACATTGTGTGCATCTAGCACTTGCAGATTTCACCATAATATATTGAATGAGTTCTTTAAATGGCCAATCTGATAAATATTGTCAGAGTTATGGCCCTTTAATTGTTTGTAAAAAATAGTGTTTATTCGATGTATGCACTTAAGCACTCGCAGTTAATATTTGATCTATGTTGTTCACAGTTGTTATGTAACCATAGTTTTTGAACTGGCCAAATCAGTTAATAGATGTCGGGAGTTGTGGTCCTTGGATTGACAAAAAAAACATTATATAAATCTATGTACACTCTAGCACCTGCAACAATTGCCATCTTTCGCTTTGTCTCCTCTGCCATAGGTGAGCGATTTAGAGATTTACATGTATAAATTATGACAGCATTTGGAATCTATATATATCTCCCAGGCCCTAGCTAAGTAAATCATCTGACTGTCGGGCCATGGTTTGGGAGTTCATAACCGAGCCTAACCACAGCCATGTCTTGATTGGCCATGAACTTTATTCTGTGTTCATGAATCTCCCACCACTGAACATGTGGGAAGTAGTCAATGAGTTACAGATCCCACGAATGATGACTTGTCATTTTATTGAAACAAAGGTGCAAACGTCAAAGAAGCAAACAATTTATTTCAGGGCAAACTACTGTTTCTGTAAATCTCCCAATGACTTCTTCAAGAATTGCAAACAGTTGAATGATGTAGAGGTAAGTCTCGCAGAACCTTGCATGGAAGTGGTTAGTAAATTTTTCTGGTCATTATGTTAGTTTAGACATTGCTTATGAAAAATGATTTTGACCTTGTCACCATTGAGCATTTTTAAATATAAAAGATGGCCACAAGTATGGCAGCAAATGAATTGAAAATGCTGTTTTTCACACACTTGGTTTAGAATTACAAATAAAATGTTTTTAACTAATTAATTTTAAATAAGCCGTCACTACCATTATTTTATACAATTGAAAATACATGCAAATAAAATAGTTTTTAGTAATGTTGAAATTTTTCTACCATTTCCCATAGCATAATATATGCATATGCACAGCTGTTGTAATGTCTTGGTATAGTATATACATCTGTTTTATTCTATGGAATACTATACTACTCTTTCTTGCTGCAAAATTAACGTAATGTTCCTGTTAATGGCGAGTAGGCAAATGTCCTAATGAGCATGCTATTATTTGGTATAGTAGCGAAAATGTTAAATGGAAAGAAGTTCTCAGAGAATGTCAGAGTTCTGTAAGTTAGCATTGGAGTTGTTTAATTCTGACCTCTTTAACATAAAGTTACACACAGTATGGCATCTACTATCTCAGGTCCATGGCATTTATCATTATATTTGATGTGTTGCTTCACAGATGTGTGGAAGCAAGAGAATTTCATCTTGACTTGAGAGTGAGTTAGAAATATCATTAACTGTTGAAGTAGCATATCCTTATCTGGTAAGCCAGAAAAAACTAAACACTACATGTGTTAACTTGTCTGGTACGCCAGACAGATTGTATTGTCTGTCATTTTAATGGTTTGAGATATTGATAATTTATGTCTTTCCAAAACGTCGAGATCGTATTCTTTAATATATCATTTAGCCCGAAATTCAAATTGTATGACTTCAGGGTGTCATGTGGGTGATGGCAAGAAGATCAGGGTGCCATGTTGGTTACAATCTGAGTTTTTAAACATTTCAATATAACTGATGGTGCAGATTTGCATTTTTTTTCATGCATTTATGATAGAGATTACACACATTGACCAAACTTTGTATATGTCAATTTCTTGATATTCATGCTATCCATGTATGATTTAGTATTCTGTTAAATGTGGAAACAAAAAGAGAGATACATCATGTCTAATGCATGGCAGAATGCTTGTTTACTCTGAAGATGGTCATTTTGGTGTTTCCTTGCCCTAAGTTTAGGTTTATAGTTTAGTCTCATATTTCATGAACACCTGTCCTCATAGACAGATCCCATTTGTGACACTCTCTCCATCATGTGTGGTTTTGCCATATTTCTGTAGAACTACCAACCCTTAATTCAGGTTGAAGTATCTGCAAGATCACACTGAATTCCAGTGGGCATGCTTATTGCTCAGATTGTGAATTTTAAGCTGATATTTACATTAATTTATTACCCCACCCACTTATTTCTGAATACAAAAATAGAATTGTTTGCAAAATGAAATAAATTGCATATTTACAGTGGACTGGGAGTTTGTACTAATTTTTTTTGTTTAATTATGAAAAGGCAGTAGTTGCAATCTTGCCAAGCGGCCAGTTTACGGTTAACTTCGGTTGTTTTCGGTTGTCGTCACATTAAATTCTGCGTCGAATCATTGAATTTGGTGGAGTTTTTGCTTGTACTCCATTTTTATAGAAAATGCTATAGATATGCAGAATTTTACATTGAATGTCATGTATGCATTATCTATTGAGCCTGTATTGCCCTTCTTATATTGGAATTGATGTGTAGACAGGGTAATGGAGTACTTTAGCATGAAAATAGCTTGAATTGTTTGCTTGTGCTGCTGCCATATCATTCTGATATTGAAATTTTATCTAAAATGTGTTAAGTTTAATAAGTTTTGTTCCACAATATCATTTTTTTTGTAATCAAGATGTTTGTTTTTCTTCCCATTTTCAGACACCTTTTCATTTTACCATGTAGTTGTGAAAGTTTCAGACCTTTTTAGATACAATTGGTCAAGTTATCATGAAATTTAGACTGTAGGGTTGTGAATTCTTGCTTTTTTACATGAAATGGCAGCATTTTTACTGAAACCATGTATCACTAAAACTTATTTTATTTCAGAACTAGTTCAAATATGGGGATGCATTTAGCTTTATTGAACTTGTATTGAGTATTGTTACATAATATGAAAATTTAGAATCTTAAATTTAAAAAAAAAAGTCCTCTTCAGGACTCACACCACTATTATCTCCCTTGAGTACTCCAGACCTACAGATGAAGGAGGTAGAAATAAAACTTTAGTTCTCTTTTTCTTCTTTTTTCAGGGCTTTGTACTGCAGTGTTTTGTTTTTTGCTAGCATGAGTTAAATGGTCAGTATTTTAGAAATCACCACTAAACAATTTGATGCTGATACCAGCTTTCTGGACAATTCTGTGTCATTTCAGAATTGTTGGTTCGAACCGCATCTAGGGCGAATAGTTGACATATTGTTACTCTGGAAATTGATAGGTCTCACAAAAGCATTGAATTTAAAAAAAAACAACCTGGTCAAGGTATACTTTTTTTTCTTTATAATTGCATATCTTGAACCAATGAAGAATTTGAGCCCAGACACATGCTGCAGAATTTAATTTTTCACTCTGTTTTGGACATAAATGTTACAATGGAGCCCTATGGGAAATGTAATAGTGGTGTGAGACGTACAGGGTGCCACATAGGTGATGGCAAGATGACTCCAGGGTGTCACATAGGTGATGGCAAAATGACTCCAGGGTGTCATGTGGATAATGGCAAGATGACTCCAGGCTGTCATGTGGGTAATGGCAAGATGACTCCAGGGTGCCACATAGGCGATTGCAAGATGACACAAGGGTGTTACGTGGGTGATGGCAAGATGACTCCAGGGTGTCACGTGGCAAGATGACTCCAAGGTGACACATAAGTGATGGCATGGCTCCAGGGTGTCACATGGGTGATGGCAAGATGGCTCCAGGGTGCCACATGGGTGATGGCAAGATGGTTCCAGGGTGTCACATGGGTGATGGCAAGATGGTTCAAGGGTGTCACTTAGGTGATGGCAAGATAACTCCAAGGTGTCACGTTGGTGATGGCAAGATAATTCCAAGGTGTCACAGGTGATGGCAAAATGGCTCAAGGGTGTCATGTGGGTAATGGCAAGATGACTCCAGGCTGTCATGTTGGTAATGCCAAGATGGCTATGGGGTGCCACATGGGTGATGGCAAGAGGAAGCCCAGGTGTCATGTGGGTAATGGCAATATGACTCCAGGGTGTCATGTGGGTGATGGCAAGATGACTCGAGGATGTCATGTGGGTGATGGAAAGATGACTCCAGGGTGTCACATAGGCGATTGCAAGATGACACCAGGGTGTTACGTGGGTGATGGCAAGATGACTCCAGGGTGTCACGTGGGTAATGGTAAGATGACTTCAGGGTGACACGTGGGTTAAGGCATAGGTGATGACAAGATGACTCCAGGGTGCCACATAGGTGATGACAAGATGACTCCAGGGCGCCTCATAGGTGATGGCAAGATGACTCTAGGGTGTCACATAGATGATTGCAAGTTGACTCCATGTTGCCATATAGGTGATGGCAAGATGACTCGAGGGTGCCAAATAGGTGATGGCAAGATGACTCCAGGGTGGCACATAGGTGATGGCAAGATGACTCTAGGGTGTCACATCGGTGATGACAAGATGAATCCAGGGTGTCACATGGGTGATGGCAAGATGGCTCCAGGGTGTCACTTAGGTGATGGCAAGATAACTCCAAGGTGTCACGTGGGTGATGGCAAGATGGCTTCAGGGTGTCAGACAGCAGATTGCAAGATGGCTCCAAGGTGTCACATGGGTGATGGCAAGATGATTCCAGGGTGCCACATAAGTGATGGCATGGCTCCAGGGTGTCACATGGGTGATGGCAAGATTGTTCCAGGGTGTCACATGGGTGATGGCAAGATTACTCCAGGGTGCTACATAGGTGAGGGCAAGAGGACTTCAGGGTGCACATAGTGGCTCCAGGGTGCCACATAGGTGATAGCAAGATGACTCCACGGTGCCACATGGGTGATGGCAAAATGGCTCCATGATGTCACATGGGTGATGGCAAAATGGCTCCAGGGTGTCACATGGGTGATGGCAAGATGACATCAGGGTGCCACATGGGTGATGTCAAGATGGCTCCAGGGTATCACATTGGTGATTCAAGATGGTTCCAGGGTGTCACATGGGTAATGGCAAGATGACTCCAGGGTGTCACTTGGGTAATGGCAAGATGACTCCAGGGTGTCACGTGGCAAGATGACTTCAAGGTGCCACATGGGTTATGGCAAGGTGACTCAAGGGTGTCACATGGGTGATGGCAAGATGGCTCCAGGGTGTCACTTAGGTGATGGCAAGATGGCTCCAGAGTGTCAACATAGGTGATTGCAAGAAGAAAACAGGGTGTCACGTGGGTGATGGCAAGATGGCTTCAGTGTGTCACACAGCAGATGGCAAGATGGCTCCAAGGTGTCTCATGGGTGATGGCAAGATGATTCCAGGGTGCCTAATAGGTGATGGCAAGATGGCTCCAGGGTGTCACTTGGGTGATGGCAATATGGCTGCAGGGTGTCTCATGGGTGATGGCAAGATGACTCCAGAGTGCCACATTGGCGATGGCAAGACGGCTCCAGGGTTTCACATGGTGATGGCAAAATGGCTCCTGGTTGTCACATGGGTGATTCAAGATGGCTCCAGGGTGTCACATGGGTAATGGCAAGATGACTCCAGGGTGGCACTTGGGTAATGGCAAGATGACTCCAGGGTGTCACGTGGCAAGATGACTCCAAGGTGCCACATGGGTTATAGCAAGGTGACTCAAGGGTGTCACATGGGTGATGGCAAGATGGCTCCAGGGTGTCACATAGGTGATGGCAAGATGGCTCCAGAGTGTCAACATAGGTGATTGCAAGAGGATTCCAGGGTGTCACGTGGGTGATGGCAAGATGGCTTCAGTGTGTCACACAGCAGATGGCAAGATGGCTCCAAGGTGTCTCATGGGTGATGGCAAGATGATTCCGCAGTGCCTAATAGGTGATGGCAAGATGGCTCCAGGGTGTCACATGGGTGATGGCAATATGGCTGCAGGGTGTCTCATGGGTGATGGCAAGATGACTCCAGAGTGCCACATTGGTGATGGCAAGATGGCTCCAGGGTTTCACATGGTAATGGCAAAATGGCTCCTGGTTGTCACATGGGTGATTCAAGATGGCTCCAGGGTGTCACATGGGTAATGGCAAGATGACTCCAGGGTGTCACTTGGGTAATGGCAAGATGACTCCAAGGTGCCACATGGGTTATGGCAAGGTGACTCAAGGGTGTCACATGGGTGATGGCAAGATGGCTCCAGGGTGTCACATGGGTGATGGCAAGATGGCTCCAGAGTGTCAACATAGGTGATTGCAAGATGATTCCAGGGTGTCACGTGGGTGATGGCAAGATGGCTTCAGTGTGTCACACAGCAGATGGCAAGATGGCTCCAAGGTGTCTCATGGGTGATGGCAAGATGATTCCAGGTGCCTCATAGGTGATGGCAAGATGACTCCAGGGTGTCACATGGGTGATGGCAATATGGCTGCAGGGTGTCTCATGGGTGATGGCAAGATGACTCCAGAGTGCCACATTGGTGATGGCAAGATGGCTCCAGGGTTTCACATGGTGATGGCAAAATGGCACCAGGGTGTCACATGGGTGATGGCAATGACTCCAGGGTGCCACATGGGTGATGGCAAGATGGCTCCAGGGTGTCACATCGGTGATAGAAAGATGACTGCAGCTTGCCACATAAGTGATGGCAAGATGACTCAAAGGTGCACATAGATGGTGGCAAGATGACACCAGGGTGCCACATAGGTGATGGCAAGATGACTCTAGGGTGTTGCAAAGGTGACGGCAAGATGACTCGAGGGTGCCATATGGGTGATGGCAAGATGACTCCGGGGTGTCACATGGGTGATGGCAAGATGACTCCACAGTGCCACATAGGTGATGACAAAATGACTCTAGGGTGTCCCATGTGTGTTGGTAAGATGACTCTAGGGTGTCACATGGGTGATGGCAAGATGACTTCAGGGTGTCACATGGGTGATGGCAAGATGACTCTAGAGTGTCGTGTGGGTAATGGCAAGATGACTCCACGGTGTCGTGTGGGTAATGGTAAGATGACTCCAGAATGTCACATAGGTGATGGCAAGATGACTCAAGGGTATCACATGGGTGATGGCAAGATGGCTCCAGATAGTCACATGGGTGATGGCAAGATTGCTCCAGGGTGCCACATAGGTGATGGCATGATGACTCCAGGTGGTCACATGGGTAATGGCTACATGACGATCATTGAAACGTGTGTAAGAGGAGACATACAAAAAGTTTTATATAGAATATGCTTGAACTCTGTAGATACTCTGGTATTAAATAGTCCGACTAGAACAGACTCAACATAGTGATTCTCCACTGTGTGCATCCTGTCTGCAGTGTTTGTATGTACCCCTTAATGACAAGTTCGTGTAAATGTGTGTGTATATGCATGCATGGTTAATTTTCAGTCTGTCTGCTGTACGCAGTCATGCTTGCATTCATGTATGTCTGTGAATGCTTAATGTAAATTTATACTATGAATGTTTAGTAAATGTCCAGTAAGCATCATTCTAAACAAGAGGCCCAAGACAGCCCTATATCGCTCACCTGACTAACCTTAAGTAGATTATATAATACATAGACACTCAAAATTCCAGAAAGACGAGATGGGCAAGTAGTCATAATTTTGATTTGTTTTGAAGATGTAACAGATGCGTAGAAGAGTTCAAACTTGGTAGAGGTTCACCCATGGTAAATGTCAGTGAAATTACATCAAAATCAGGTCAGTAGATTCTGACAAGAAGGCTTTAGAAGTTTTTACTGTAGCTGCCTATATGTTTGGAGACTGTTCCAAACCTAAGTTTTCAAACTAAGATAAAAATCCAGGTTCAGCACAAAACTAACCTGTTATGTTTGAGAACGGTTTCAAACTAAAACATCAGATTAAACTATTGTGCATGAAACAATCCACAGTTCCAGCAAAATAAATATTCCTATGAGTTTCAAACACAAGCCTTCCCAAAGCCTATCGCTTGAAAGAATCTTTGTGGCAGTGCACTCTCTCCCAAAAACAATTAAGCTCCTCCAAGATTTCAAGTACACTTTAACACTGAAAATCTCAAGCAGACTTCTTGCTGTGAAGAAACTAGCTAAAAATATGGTATTGCTTTATTATGAACCATCCCTGTCTGAACCATAAAAACTCTGCCTTTTATATTCAGAAAAACACCTATTTTAAAATGGTTCTGATATATGAATAATATTTCAATCATTGATTATAATTGTATCATTCATCTTTTTATGATGAATTATCTTTTAAAACTTATATCTGGTATAATATTGTATAATAATAGCTAAAAAAAAAGTTTATTTAAAGAGTTTATTACCTCTTCTTATAATAATTGCTATATACAGACATTTATACATTAAAACAAGGGCATTAATGACATAAAACTAACCCCAACCCCTGGCTGGCATGTTTCTTGACAAATCAAGATGGCTTGAACAAACTTGGTAGACTGAGTCACCCAAGGAACATTTCTGTGAAATTATTTTAAAATCGAGCCAGTAGTTTCTGACAAGAAGATTCTTTTAAGTTTTTACTATAGCTTATATAGTAAACTAACTCCACCCCCTGGCCACCATGTTTTTAAACAAATCAAGATGGCTTGAACAAACTTGGTAGAGGGTCACCCAAGGAACATTTCTGTGAAATTATTTTAAAATCAAGCCAGTAGTTTCTGACAAGAAGATTTTTAAGTTTTTACTAATTAAACTTGCCCCGCCCCCTGGGGGCCATTTTTTTTATGAATCAAGTTGGCTTGAACAAACTTGGTAGAGGGTCACCCAAGGTTCATTACTGTGAAGTTATATCAAAATTAGCCCAGTGGTTTCAGAGAAGTTGTTAAAAGCTAAAAGTTAACGATGGAGGACAGACAATGGACACAAGGCGATCACAAAAGCTCACCTGTGAGCCTTTGGCTCAGGTGAGCTAATAAAGATATTTTATAATGATATTGTATTGTATGATGTGTTGGTCATTATCATGTTGATTATGTTCTGCATGCTATATGCTGTACTCTAATACTGGAGGAAATAAAGACTTATGGAAACAAATTGACATAGGATTTTTTTGATTTTTTAAAGTTACTTTAAAGACCTTAGTGTATAAATACAATAGCACCCTGTTTTTTCCTCCATGCAATGCTATATGAACAATATCTAGGGTCTATGACTAACTTTTAAGAGAAAATATGTTTTAAAGTTTCATTTAAAATGCGACTATATTTACGCCCTGCGGTGGGGACTTTTGTGGTTGAATCACACTGGTGCAAAAGCTTGTCAGAGATCTTGTGGTTTTATATAACTGCTATAACAATTTCCCTATTTAATTCTATGTAAAACAGTGACCCCAGGGACAACCCTTTTAGGGGATGTCCATGTAATGCTTTATGTAAAATATGTGATATTTATGTCTTGAAGTAATGGAATATGATGCTTGTTCAAGAATGTGTTTATAATATAACTGCTGTGCAAGTTTGGTAAAGATTCATTGAATGATGAGATAAAGATATTTCATTTGTCCTCCAATGGTTGGACCCAGTCCATAGCATGTCCAACTATTCGGGAGTTCTAATCACCATTGGCCCTGCATCTCATTATCTTTCACCTCTCTTTGCTGATTCAAGTGGGAAAGTTATAAGTTACTTGCGGAGGTTGGGTGTGGTTGAGTTCTGGTTAACATTTAATGGCATAAAAATGATGCTAAATATTCAATCCATCATTCTGTCACAGGGTTTCGTCTCTCACAGCTGAGGTTGTGGGTTCAAGTCCATTGTGAGACTTTACAATTTACTTGCAGAAGGATGGTGGTTCTACTCTTAATTTACTCAGAGGATGTGTTAAAACAATAATGGTAGGATGAACAACACAAAAATGTTAAATAGATAATACAAGGTTAGCACCTTTCCCTACAATTTTATTAGGGGAAACTTAGATAACAAAACAATGGTGAACCTCTGCCCAGTCATTGTTACGTTTTTGTGCTGAACCTAATAAGCACTGTAGGGAAAGGTACTAACCTTTTATTCTACTTATCCAGTTGAATGGGCAAGTAATGTATTGATCAAACAGAGGATTGAGCCAGCAGAACTAAGCATCAAATTATTAATAAAATATAATAAGTCTGTTTATTTGTTATGTATTTTAATAAATGATTAAACAGAAGAACAACAACATATTTATCATACTTGATAAGTTTTTTGGTGCCAAGATTTTGAGTTTGGTGATAGGATGAAAGAGAATATCTGTCATTCTTTCATTTATTCATTTAGTTCCAACTAAATAATAATAATAAAGATATATATGAAAAACACACATACACATTGTTGCGGTTTTTAATTAATTTTTCTGTGTTTTTATTTTTTTTTAAGAAATGCTAACAAGATGTCTGTGACCAATTAGAAATTTAGCTCTATGTACAAGGTGTTAATAGTGATTCAGTGCATGATCTGTAGGATCTCTCACAATCTGGTTTCTCACAGTATTCGGCACTTTCTATTCCTCTTGTAAATATTGTATTGTTATTCACCATCCTCAGATGCTGTCAAACCCAACCTGTAAAACAGTAAATGAAATCAGTGTTCAGACAGTATATCAGGAAAGAAACACTCAAAAACTTGTCCAAGATATTATGGTTTATACTAGTATATAACAACTGTATGTGTAAGTTTGGTAAGGATCAAATGAAAAATGTAGGTACATGTACCAGAGTGCACATGTGCAATGTTTCAAGGCCAAGTTCGCTGAAAAAATCAATGAAAAATGTGACAGACAGGTTGATAAAACTAGCACACCTGTTGGTAGCATTCTTTTGCCAGATTTTGTACAATTGTCGTTTTGAATTAAAACTGACAGAAATCATTATAAGAAAAAATTAAACGCTTTGAAAAATGGTAAAAAAGTTTCTGTAGCTGCAATTTTTATTTCAAGTAGGTAGGAGCCTGGCAAACAATTTTTCTAAGGGCAGCCTAATTAAACACTATATTTTATCATTAGTTGTATCATTGTATCATCTCATTATTGAAAGGAGAATTGTTTTAAATAACACCACATTTCACTGCAAGCAACATAGCAATAACAGAAAGTAACCCTGGGATAAAGCAATGTTGTTGTTGTATGGTGTTTAGCGTTGCTTTCAACAATTTTTCAGTCATATCGCGACGGTGTCTACTTGAGACAGTATTCTGAGCGCTGTCACACTGGAATATCATGCCGCAGACACATGGTATGATACCCCACCCAGTCATATTATACTGACACCGGGACGACCAGACCTAGAACTCTCCTCTAAATGCTGAGCATCAAGTGAGGAAGCTTCTAGTACCATTTTAAAAGTCTTTGGTATGACCCGGACGGGGATTGAACCCACGACCTTCCGCATGCAAGGCGGACGCTCCACCACAAGACCACGCCGTGGTCGGGGGATAAAGCAAATAATAAAAATCATTCAAAAGATAAAATAACAGTTCAGCTTCATTAAGCACATATTTTAAAAAATATCTACAAAACTGAGCTGGTATTACAGTAAAACCTGTCTGAAGCAGCCAGTTATGGGAATTAGCAAAAGTGGCCGTTTAAAACAGGTTGTTGCTTTATACAGGTTTATTAACTCTTTAAGCATAGAAATGGGAAACACCAAATATGGGTGCTGAAGACAGGTGTTTGCTTGAATAAAAGGTTTGGCTGCATATTGTGAGAATGTTTCTACACACTATAAAATGAGTTATTGTCACAATTTTTCAATTAATTAGGCTTTTAACAATTATTAAGTGTATCTACTTGAGACAGTATTGTAAGTACTGCCACACTGGAGTATCATGCCACAAACACATGGTATGATAACCCACCTAGTCCATTATACTGACACCGGGCTGTCCAGATTTGGAAATATCCTCTAAATGCTGAGAACAAAGCAAGGAAGCTTTAAGTACCATTTTTTAATTCTTTGGTATGGTCCATTCAGAGAGATACCAGATGGACACTACAACACTGCTGTGGCTATTACAACACTCAGAAACATATTTTCTTGGTTCCAACAGTTCTTAATCGTTCAATAATAAATGGATGTGTGATACCTGAGTTTCTATATTCTGCTTTGCCAATTGAGGATTCCAGTGTCCCAAGAACAGGACTTCAAGCTGTATTGTGTAACATTATGTGGCTCTGGACATCTTCATTGTTGGATACTAAAAATAGAAATGACATTCTATATTCCCCCAGAATAAATCCTTCCCACCCCCCATCAATTTGGGTCTGAAAAAATATATATATATATTTGTTGTCGGTGAAAGGAAACGTAAAAACTGTGAAACATTAACAGATACATGTATTTGTTTGTGAAACAGTTATCTAACATTCTCAGATTCACACACCTGGTACTGGTAATCAACCTGCTTCAACTGGAGGCATTTATTAACGTACACATTACTATACAGTAGGAAACTGGAATCCTGCTGGCATCTACATACACCTGTGGAAAAGGTGAAGCATATTAAAATTCATTTGGGTCTAGCTTTTTTACTCTGAATTAATAACAATTATGTTGCAGATTATAAAATTATTTATTATATTTTTATGAATTAAGAGGGATCAAGTCTCCATTTATTCACAACCTAATACTCCCTCTTGTATACATATGTGTGCAAAATAATGTGCTATTGGCTGGTCAATTTTACTTATCTGAGGGAATGAATCTATTCAGATTTCATTAACAGTTTGTTGTTATCTATAAATATTCAATGATTACTTTATAGTTACTCTGATTTATACATATAAATTAAGATGTGGTCTTGTGTTAGAAAGATTCTAGTTTTGATCCATCCACCAGTGTGTTGTGTCACTTTATTTTCATTTGCCTAGAATTTGTTACCCCCATTTAAACATAGCATAGAACCTGATTTGTGTACATGTTGGAAATTAAATACTTCACAAATTGATGTAAAGAAAGGCAAAATCTCTCTCTCTCTCTCTCTCTCTCTCTCTTGATATCAAATTGCATTGTTGAGCTGTACTTTATTGTACTGTTTGTAATTATACTAAACTTTAGCTTAAAATTGGATTCAGAGCTTATGCAAAGGAGTCCTTAGTAGAATGAAGGCCACCAGATCAAGATAAAAAAATACAACTTTGATCCAGTAACTTGTCTATGAGAGTTGGCTTGTACACATTTGCTCGATATTTTGTTGTATTTTTTGTTTTTAATTAAATATTCCCATGCTATATATAAATGTTTTGTAATGAATGTAATATAATTTAAAATTATTCATCTCCTGTAAAGATCATTTACAACCAAGTTTCACTAATTACCACAAGTGCAGAACTAGAAATATATTCACTGTAGCAATTATTAATCTCTGAAATAAAAAAATGCAGTGGTGGTCTAGTGGTAGAGCATCTGTCTCGCCTGCAGAAGCTCTTGATCCCCCCCCCGACCAGCCAAATCAAAGACATGAAAATGTTACTTGAAGCTTTCGCACTTGGTGCTCAGCATTTATAGTCTTTACAGGGTATCAACAATATGTAACCTTAAAATTAATTTTAGATTCCTCCCAACCAAATGAAAAGGGCCTCAATTTGGTAACTTTATTTCATTTTTCAATGGAGAAAAATGTCAACAACTGAATATAAACTGTCCTCAGTAAATACCAGGGATCATCATTGGACAGGTAAAACATTAATTATAACATTATATTATTATTAACAAAGTTCCAAAAACGTTATTTTCAGTATCAAGTATGAAAGACAAGTGACCCCTAAATTCATTTACACAAACTGCTTGTAGGTCATAAACAAAACCTAACAACTGAACTTGAAAAAGTGAATGCACACAGTAGCCAGTTTTATGACATATTTCTTATTAATGTTATTTACTTTTATGACAACTTAGGTCTCAATATCTTTCAAAATCATGCAAGAACCTGTCTTTCTTCCTGAAAAGCTTGTCAGCTTTACAAGGCCACTTTTATGAGGATATTAATATTTACTTTTATGGCAACTTGTAATAAAACATCGAAGTCTCAGATATCTTGTGAAATCGTGCAAGAATCAGTATTTCTTCCTGAATAGTTTGTCAGCCTTACAAGGTAACTAAACTCGACAGTTACAAATACTGATATTTCACTAAATGCCCATGGTTGTTTGTGACTCAATTCACTTTTCATGGTAAAGCATACTGCAGAAAACACACTAGTCCCATTAAGATTTTTTTGGTGTGATTCAAGTCCAAAGAGAGAATCATTTTTCTTGTAAAAGTGATTCAAATTTGACATTTTCCAGCTATTCTGACAATATATATCTTTTACACCCACCCCTTCCATTATTTCATGCTTTTTTTTTTTTACCGCCAAAAATATTGGCAAATAAACATTAATTTAAACAAATTAATGCATTTTCTATTAGTATGCTTGGCTATGAAAGAAAAGTGACCCCAACATCACTAAATCCTGTGTTTTTATACAAATTGTATGCTGTAGCATAAACACAGTTTATTATTCTAAACATAACAGATGATCAAATTTGAAACTGTATTAACCTGTTTTCAAAATTTACCTCAATTCAACAGTAAGCATTCACTTACAAATCTTGCAGCAAACATGTATTTTCAGAATAGAGCAGTCATTAAATAAGAAATTCACATACAAATAGTGAACGCACACACAGTAGCCACTTTAATGAAGATATTAATATTTCCTTTTATGGCAACTTGTAATATAACATCAAAGTCTCAGATATCTTGTTAAATCGTGCAAGAATCAGTATTTCTTCGTGAATAGTTTGTCAGCCTTACAAGGTAACTAAACAGGGTAGCATGTGCTTTTATACAAGTTGTACATATCCTATTAGCATCAACAGAGTTGATCAGTTTAAAAAGAACTGTTAGTTAATGGTATTCAACAATTGCCTATAAAGAATAGTAAATATTTGTTTACAACAGCAAATATGTAAAAAAGAGAAAGTATCTTCACGATGGAACAAATGATTTGTAAGACTTCAACGCCACAACTTCATCAATATATTTATATATGAATATATACCAATAGATAAATAAAATTATTTTATTGAAAAAACATTTTATTATCTTTATCCTCATAATAATGCACCATCATCATCATCAACTGTTCTCATTTTCAATATTACCAATATTATTACTATCACCAAATTATAACCATTTTGTTTGTTTCCTTATTAATATCAACTGAGGTAAATTGAAATCCCAATCATGACCTTAACAACTTTGGAAATAATGTCTTTCATTCATTATGCTATGTTTTGAGACTAATTAAAAAACAACACTAAGATGCATAGCTAATACAAATTTCTCAATGCTGTTTTGATATGGATTGTTGTTGTATTGTGTTAGCATCGCTTTTTACAATTTTACAGTTATATCACAATATCTGCTAGAGAATATTCTAAGCACTGTCAAGCTGGAGTACCATGCCAAAGTCACATTTTATACTGACACAGGGCAACTAGAAATATCCTCTAAATGCCGAGTGCCAAGTGAGGCTACTCCTTGGTATAACCCTGCCAAGGATCAGAACGCATGACCTACTGCAAAAAGCAAGAGCTCTGACATATGAGTCAGAAATACATCTTGATCTGTGAGATATATAGTTTAAAGAATTGGCCTGGTCCATGATACATCTTCAAAACTATATCTCTCATTAGACAAGATGTAAACTGAATGTCATTGATATTGTCTTCCACTAGTAACCTTATTGAGTTTTCAAGGTTTCACTAGCTGTAAAATTTATGGTATTGTAGTAAAATAATGAATGGGTCTTCTTTCAGAAAAGCTGAGATTGAAAATGTTAAGAATTCCAACAACCTAGTTGTAGTTATTTTCAACAAAGAACCAAATACACTTTCTTGAATTCCAAAAAAATAATGTCTTAAATTCAATGATTATAAAATCAATTATGTGTGAAAATTTGTTTTTACAATATTTGGTCAATTACTAGACAATTTTACAACCAATAAAAAAAACATTTAAAGAAAACAACCTGGCCCATACGTTTTCTTGTAAGCTATCAAATGTTACTATGGATCAAATATGATATCAAATTGCATTTTATTCTAATGCATTGTATCATATAATAATATATAGTATCATCATATTGTAACATAGCATGTTATCCGCCATGTTATCATATCCTATTTTGTTATATCATGCTGTATTGTAATGCATTGTGTATGTTTCTCTTTGTATCTACTGGTGATGTATTTTGTAATGTTGCATTTTTTTATTTAATTCATGTGTGCCTGTCCCTCTGTGTATCTTCTGATGTTATGTTAGTTTTGTATTGTATCGTCCTGTAGCATACCATTATCATATCATCAAGCCATAGTCTCTTTTATCATCATATTTTATCTCATTGTCTATGAATGTCTGTCTCTGTATATATTGTATTTTGAAATATTATGTAGTTTTTAATGTTGTGAATGTCATTGTGCATATTCTTTCTCTTAAACTGGACTGTGAAGCCAACACTCTCTTCTTATAAAACAGGTCACATGAAGCCAATTCTCTCCAAATAATCAGGAAAAGCTAACTGAATTGTTCAATCATGACTACTCCAAGAAGCTAGAATATATTATATTCTGAATAAGGTTGAATGCTTAAAATTACCTATCAACACATCATTGATTATGGTATACCAAAACTACAAAACCAACTTGGCACATTTCAACATTAGGAACAAAAGACATAAACCAAACTTAACAAGACCCCAATGTTGTCGCCTTTTACGATCATGCTATGGGAAAGCAATGGTCCCAATTCTATTGCTAAAACAAGCACCCCGGAACCACACGGGATCAGTAATCTTTTATACTAGTTGTGATAAAACATTTAAAATTGAAACAACAAATATCCCAACAAAATCTTACAGGCAATTTACAAGGCAATTTGGGGAAATAAAATAAATTCTGGTGCTACTTCTGAAAATGAATCAAAAATAACTTTTTTTTTAAAAAAATAGTATAGGTCCCTTGAACCTTTTCAATAACACATCAATAAAAAATCAATATAAAAAGAAACAAACATGCATGGCTAATAAGAATCACTCTCAATACTGTTTTGATTTGGATTGTTGGTTTATGGTGTTAAGCATTGAATTCTACTAAATTTTTTAGTCGGCCAATTAACAAACCCACAACCTATTGCAAGAACAATGTTCAGCTTTGACTGGGAAATACATCTTTATCTGTGAGAAATTAAGTTTAAAGAACTGGCCTGGTCCATGATACATCTTTAAAACTATAACTCTCATTAGACAAGATGTAAAAATGACTACCCTGGGTATTCTCTTCAACAATATTTAACCAATTACTAGACAATTTACAACCAATAAAAAAAACCTCCAACGTTTGTCTATTAAATAAATGTAACTTCAAAGAAAACGACCTGGCCCATAAGTTTTCTTGCAAGCTATCTAATGTAATTATGGATATAATATCAAATTGCATAGCTGTGCAGTTTCTCTTAAACCAGACTATGTAAAGCCAGCACTCTCCACTAAAAAAAACAGGTTACATTAAGTAGATTGTCTCCAAATAATCAGGAAAAGCTAACTTAGTTGTTTAATCATTACTTGACTACTCCAAGAAGCTGGAATAATTATTATAACCTGAATCCAGTTGGATGCTTAAAATAACCTACGAATACGTCATTGGTAATGGTATACCAAAACTACAAAACCAACTTGGCACATTTCAACATTAGGAACAAAAGACATAAACCAAACTTAACAAGACCCCAATGTTGTCGCCTTTTACGATCATGCTATGGGGAAGCAGTGGTCCCAATTCTATAGCTAAAACAAGCACCCCGGAACCACACGGGATCAGTTATCTTTTATACAATGTTCGAAATTGAAACAACAAATATCTCAACAGGAAGTGTAAAAGGCAATTTTGAGAAATAAAATAGGTTCTGTGCTATTTCTTAAAATGAAACAAAAACAATTTTTTTTAAAAAATGGTTATGTCTTTAAACATTTTTCAATTAAACATTGAAAAAAAACATGAACTCAAAATATTTTTTTACCCTTTCCATAATAGATGCAATTAAATTGGATACTTAACTTAATATGTAAAGATAATTTAACCAATATCAATGAATCATACTCCAGTTTTTATGTAGCCAGTCTAAAATCATTATCTAATAGATTTGAAGTATATACTTTGTTGTTGTATTCGTATTTAGTGTTGCTTTCAACCATTTTTCACATATTGTGATGGTGTCTACTTGAGAAAGTATTCTGAGTGCTTTCACACTGGAGTATCATGCCAAGTATATACTTAAATATGTTGGTGAAACTGGATTCTGGTTAGACTTAAATAAATTTACAGCTTAAATTTGTAATTCATTTAACATATCAATGACTTCATTTTAATTTCCATTTTATCATTCATATTGATCACATATTGAAGAATTTATTCAATCTGAGATGAAGAGGTGAAGGTTGTCCAGCATAAGTTACATGCATTCTATTCTAAGAATGGTTATATATATATATATATATAGATATAAACATATATACAAAAACATGTTTTTGGCAATTTCAAATTATCAAAATGTTTCTGACCATACAAAAAATTGTAAAAGCTGGATGATTTTACACAAGCTCTGGAAAGACGGTGTTATATACGGCATACATCTTCCCACATAGTTTTTGGACTATGTGTGGATCAAACCTCTACTTCAGTCTTCAGAGGTCAAATGATCTTGAGATGGCCACGGCGGACAATTGGTGTTTAAACAAGAAATTGAGGATTCAGCCAGCAAACAAAGACAAAAGATATAGAAGAAAACTCAACTGTCTGATGAGATGATAAATTGGTTAAAAACTCCATCATGATTCCACAAATGAATAAAGATAGGACTATAAACATTGGCAAAAGAATTGACACATTATTCTGTTTATAATTTATATTTGGTGTTTTCCAAACGTGAATGAGTAAGCGTTGATTAATGTTGAGGCATTCTTGAGGTAATGCCAAGTTTAAACACATTTCTGGCAGTTATAATCAAGTCTGGCCACCTCTATATTTTTGTTGCCATCCATATTAGGTCCACCCAACAGCACAATGAGCTAATTTTGGCACAAGGTTTATAAGATTATTAATATAAATGCTAAGCAAACAGCTCGGTCCAACAGGTCCTATTCTTGCTATCAATCAAGAGGCATCCCAGGTGCAACCACACAAGTGTCCTTGTTTTTGTATCATCACTTCGGGAAATATGTGTCAATTGTAATGACTTGAGAACAAGGCAGTGTAGACCCTGACCAGATGATTAACTCTGGTTGATAATGGGTCTACATTATTTATATAATTATGCAATACATTAAGTAAATGTGAGGGATTTCTTCCCCTGAAAATGAAATAACTGTAGGTTGTGACAAATGATTAAACAGTGCACTTGGTAAGGGATGGTAACAGTTCGAGAAGGAGCAAGTCTTATTCCACTATAAAGTAATCTCAAGTTTCTAGCAAAGTAGTCTCTGTTTCACAACATGTTACAGGGAGTTCTCATCTATAGGATGTCAAGCAGGGCGGTAATGCAGTGGATAGTGTTTGCCGCTCACATTAGAGGTTTCAGTTCAGGCCACAGCTCAACACAATGCCTCTTGTAAAACAATGCTAAGTACTGGACTGCATTCAGCACCATTAAACAGCAAACGTGTTTAATGCCTGGTTTCCTAAAATTGTTGCGTAGTGTGTATTATTTTGATGTTGAGCCAGCGTCCAGGAAAATACCCTGGTTCTACCTTGAAAGTGGATGCAAGACTGATTCACGAGTCACGCAATCAAGTTAAATTGTGAAAAATAAAAAATAGTGTATGGCAAACAACACATCTGCTATATAGCTTTGATTTCAAGACCAGTTTTATTTTATGATTGCTTTATACGACAGTTACTGCAGTTCTAATGAGAATCTCCTGATGTATTATTTGAAGATATCCATTGCAAGTAATACCAGTTACTACACACTGAACAGTAACTTGTCATGTGACCATTGATCACTGCAGGAATACATTAATTGTTAGTTAAGGTCCTACTTGATGTGAATTCCTGAATTAACTTTAACCACCCTGATAACCTCACAATCAAAAACTTTACAATAACAACAAAAAAGTAAGTTCACTAACTCCAGAGAAAATCAGAGTATCAGAATATATTAGGTGATAAAACACACATAATATCCAAATAAATAATCCATTAAATTTGGTTAAAGCTGCGACTTGAAATTTAAAATATAAAAAAATACAAGTTGTAAATTTGAAATGAATCCGGAATAAGTTGAAAATTGATGTACAGCAATAATCTTTACTGTAATCTGATGGTAGTCCCAGAACTTGTAGATCTTTTTACTAAACAATGTGATACAGATAATAAAACAACTCACCTTTTATTTTTTTCATATTATTTTTTTTTTTCATTATTTTTTCATATTATTATTATTTTTTTTTTATTTTTTTTTTTTTTCTTTGGAAGCTTTTTATTTTCTTTTTTTTTTTTTTAAGGACCATCATTTTTTAACCTCCATAAATTATTCTTTTTTACCATATTCTTTTTTTTTTTTAGGGTCCAATTTTTTTTTTTTTTTTTTTTTTTTTTTTTCAATTTTCTTTATTATGTATACATGGTTTTCATTACATTATTTAAGTTTCATCTTTCTGTGTGTGTGTGTGTGTGTGTGTGTGTGTGTGTGTGTGTTATGTCCATCCATAGAGCTCCAGTCACATATGCAGTCATTAAATGTTCCATTGGCCATTCTTTTCCTGTTTTAATTCAAGTCTCCTTCCTCATACAGTGTTATTCTCAAACAATATACGTGTGTCTCCATGTAATGTCTAGTTTGGTTTAGTTGTGACGACTATCCTGATGTTTTTAGAAATGAATGAACCAGAAGATCTTATAACCTGGAAGAGAAAAACTATAGCTTAACTTGAGATAATTGAAGAAAATATCATAAAATCTTACAAAGTCTTAAATAATTAAATATGCATAAAGTAGGGTATGGCCCTCAAGAATGGAATAGATCTAAAGGTCTAAAAAAAAAAACGTTTCAACTTTACAATATGCACTAGTCTAAAACAAAAAATAACCAGTTTGGTAGAATAGAACTGCAAGACAAATTTATACAAAGGCAATAACTCTGCAAAAGAATTAAGTCAGAGTAACACACATCTACACTTGATGTTGATCATGTATGCATAGTTAATGACAATAACTGCAGTACTTAATAAGTGCAAGAGCAGTAACTCGTGCAGCATTCAAAGTGTACAAGTCAAGTCCATTTAAATCTGATAAACTCCCTTAGGGCAGCTCCTTCACTAAATTATATAAAATGATACTCAACAAAAGTTCTTACTTTGTTTCATTTGTATAGCAGCCATTCTCTGTCTGCATTATGAACGGATTGTAAATCTGCAAAAAATGTAAAAATGTGTTTTCATTGCTTGTTTTTACTTTGTTTAATTGTTGATCTATTTCAGTTACTTTACTGCTTCAGTTTACTTAATCATCATTCCTGGGATCCACCAGGTGGTGAACCAGTATGTGGCACAAATTATTTCAGTAAGTCACTGGTACTTACCTTCATTATTCAGAGGTGGTAGACTCATAGAATAAGGTACATGACCAATTATCACACAGACTTGGCCAGTTTGGATTCAAACTCATTACCACCAATTCCACAGTCAGACGTGTAGCCATCAGCCAAGTTGAAAAACAGTTGAAAGTTGGTTTACCAGAACCAATTATTTATCATTTACTTCATTTATGCCTACTTCATTTACCTTTTACATCAAATGTTATATAATACATTCCTCTCCAAGATTTTTTTTCTGTGGGCTATGAAGTTATAAGTAAAGCAAAACTCCTGAACAAGAAATACCACTATCCAGACAAGTATATTTAAGTCTGCAACTTTATTACATCATTGTATGTCGTTTGCTAAACCAATGGACATTCTAGCATACTTCCCCTCTCCCCAACTGTTGATATTGCGAAATTGTTATCAGCCCCCCCCCCCCTCCCCCCCCCCCCACCTTGCTTAAATTGTATCTTAACTCCATAAAACTTAAGATGTCCATAATGTAACTATGCTGATGCTACGATTATTATCATTTATTCCCCCAAACACGTAACGAGAATAGTTACAATAAGAGCTGTCGACACAAACAGCTTGGCAAGTACAATAGCTATCAACAGCTCAAACTCGGGTAAACACCCATTACCTCCCTTTCCTCACACTTGCAGCAATAGAAAATCAAACCCATAGATACCACATTTGAAGCTTTTAGCCACTAAAGAAAAACGGAATAAAATTATGAATACATACCTTATTATTGATTTTGTCTTTAATCGAGGATCAGCCATCAACCATGAGGATAAAACTACTTCTTCCTCTTTTGGGGACCATGTATGTCGAACACTGTTATGTAGATGACCTTTTTTTTATAATACTTTGTAGATAAAATTTCCAATATGATTTTTGTCTTGAATCAAGGATCAGCCATTAACCATCAGGATAAAACTACTTCTTCCTTTTTTGGAGACGGTGTATGTCGAACACTGTTATGTAGATGATCTTTTTGCAATACTTTGTAGATCAAATTTCCAAATGACTTTTGTCTTGAATTAAGGATAAGCCATCAACCATGAGGATAAAACTATGTTTTCCTCTTTTGGAGACTGTATGTTTAACACTGTATGTAGACGACCTTCTTTATAGTACTTTGTAGATCAAATTTTCAAATGACTTTTGTCTTGAATTAAGGATAAGCCATCAACTATGAGGATAAAACTATGTTTTCCTCTTTTGGAGACTGTATGTTTAACACTTATGTAGACGACCTTCTTTATAGTAATTTGTAGATCACATTTCCAATATGACTTTTGAGTCCATTTCCTTGTGTGTGTGTGTGTGTCTGTGTCTGTGTGCGTTGCATTTGTGTAACAGTTCAACAAAAAATAAACAATATGAAGACATTGGAGAAATAAATTTACAATATTTTTTTTTTCAACAAATTTAAGAAAAATTCATTCATTCAATATTCATTAATTTTAATTTATATTTCATTCATACTTTCAATGTTTGTTCATTCATTTGTTCATTCACTCATACATTCAATTTTCAATTCATTCATTAATTTATTCATATATAATAAATCATTCATTCATTTGATTTTTTATTCTTTCATACAATATATTTTCATTCATTCATTCATTCAATATTCATTCATTCATTCATTTAATTTTCATTTCATTTCAATCAATTTTTGTTTCATGATTCATTCATTCATAACTTTATCTTTTAACAGAAATTAAAATTCACCTGACGATAACAGGGCTAAAGAAATCAGTTCTATAGTTGCAGTCTTGAGTAGTTGAAATTCACTTGCCAGATTAAGATGAAATGGCAAATAAAGGCTTGAGAAAATGCATATGTAATTACAGTTCTTACAACATTATGGAATTTCTTGAGCCCTGCGAAAGGTCAATATATTTCTAAAATACAAGAAACTGAAATATTACATAACAATACATATCGCCCCCTACCAGTTTGTTACATTGCTGGAAAACAAAATTACAAACCACTGTTGTGTTTATGTTTGATTCCAGTAGGAGAAATACCAGTGAGTGAACCAGTTCGAATGTTAAAATTTCAACATTAAAATAAGACATTCGACAACTTTCACGTTGATATACAGAATGATAGATGAATGATCATCAGTGAATGATGAATAGTAGGTAAACTGGTAGAGGACTTACAAATTCTCATTAAGGTCTCAAAATTCTGGGACAAAGTAAACGTAGGACTAAATTCAATATTTTGGCTTTTAAGCATATTATTTTAAGCATATGAAATGCACAAATTGAAAAAGTCCAGATTTCTTAATCATCTATAAAGAATTTTACATTTTTGTATTAACCATACTGTACAAGTGTGCTTAACTACACAATTTGTATTGGATCATAAAAAAAAAGGAGAATAAAACATCAATCAACCATAGTCATATAAATTTAAACAAAACTAAGTCAATATCTTTTATGAAGTTTTGCAAAAGGAAACAATAATAGATCATTTAAAATTTTATTTAATATACTGCTGTCTCTCTGGAGTTATATATTTTACCTTTAACACAATCATTGCTGTTTTTTACTTAAATTAAGAAAATCAACAGTGACTTTGACCTTTAACCGGTGACCTAAACTCATGTATCAAAGACAAATATGAATTTAAAAAAACACAGCCATTCCTTGATCATCAGAGCTCAGAGCTAAAAAAATGAACCTTGAGTTTCTGTTTCCTGGTTAGATGTATTGAGTATTGTTATAGAGAGGTCATTTGGTTAAACCTGGAATTGAACTTGTGACCTCTGGCATGAGTGGCCAACATTCTACCCAACTACACTACTGCATCACATAATGGTCCGACATTATGGCCAAAGGTAACTATAAGATCTCCAACAACTTTTTATTTTAAACTGATGCGCATATTTTTTTGGTGCACCTTAGTGACAACAATTTACAAGTACCTGTAATCTTATAGAAATATTATTTAAACAAAAACAGCAGCAAATTTGCAGAAATTGATTATTTATGCATATTGAAACACACCCACACATGTATTCATCTGCAATACAATTTATTTACGCTTCAACACATAATTATACAAATAAGCAAATTATCTGAAGCATCACATTTTTATTTAACTTGGTTTGTATTTAAACAGGAAAATATCTTAAGAGAAAAAAAGACTAATATACACCCATTAAAGTGGTTATCTCTTATAACATGCAGACCAGCATCACAGTTTGTCTCTTAAAGGAGATATGGTACAACAGATAGAAGAGAAAAAATAAGTAAAGGAAAGGTCAGTTTACCATAATCCATGCAAAAAAAGAAGGAATTGGCTCATTTGGATATCTTTTTGGTCTATTTCAAACAGCATTTCTGTTATTTAACTGTTGTCATTGCACCAAATCATCACACCTGAGATTCTACAGTGATTATCCAGTATACTAGATAAACAGACTACTTCCCCACTATTTCAAATGGTGGGAATTATTGGCTTTAGAACAATGATCAGGATACTATCACAAAGATAGTGGCTGGATCGGAATTTAATCTCACAAACCCTGGATTGACAGTTGGAAATGTTGCCAACAAAGAAAGCCGGGCCCGGCAAGAGAAGGAATGGGAAGACACTATGTAATTATTATTTATTAATTATCATTAAAACTTATTGCTGTACCGGTACTTTTACATATCGCTTATTTTTCTATTTAAATATTATATTATTTTAACACATTGGATGATGTGGGACTTTAACAACTTGAATTAACATAGTTCCCAAAAAGTGGAGAAAGAAAAATGAGTAATCAATACAAGGAGTAGCTTTTTTATCATGGTCCCCACAAAAACGGAGAAAGAAACATGACATAAGCAGAACAAAGAGCAAATAATTATCACCAAAAAAAAACAACAGGAACATAACATCTCCCAAGGAGTAAATAAAGAAATATCAGTAGGAAAAGTAGCTTGAAATACTGTATTCCCCACAAATATAAAGGAATGTGGAAGCATGAAAGAACCCTGTGAATACTGTAGTTCACACAAAAATTGGAGGAAAGTGGAAATGTGAATGAACCGTGTGATTACTGTAGTCCACACAAAAATTGAAGGAAAGTGGAAATGTGAAAAAAACGTGTGATTCCCGTAGTCCACACAAAAATTCAAGGAAAGTGGAAATGTGAAAGAACTGTTCGATCACCATAGTCCACACAATTATTGAAGGAAAGTGGAAATGTGAAAAAAACGTGTGATTCCCGTAGTCCACACAAAAATGGAAGGAAAGTGGAAATGTAAAAGAACAGTTTGATCACCGTAATCCACAAAAAATTGAAAGAAAGTGGAAATGTAAAACAACTGCTCAATTACCGTAGTCCACACAAAAATTGAAGGTAAGTGGAAATGTGAAAGAACCGTGTGATTCCCGCAGTCCACACAAAAATTCAAGGAAAGTGGAAATGTGAAAGAACTGTTTGATCACCATAGTCCACACAATTATTGAAGGAAAGTGGAAATATGAAAAAAACGTGTGATTCCCGTAGTCCACACAAAAATTGAAGGAAAGTGGAAATGTAAAAGAACAGTTTGATCACCGTAGTCCACAAAAAATTGAAGGAAAGTGGAAATGTAAACAACTGCTCAATTACTGTAGTCCACACAAAAATTGAAGCAAAGTGGAAACGTGAAAGAACTTTGTGATTCCCATAGTCAACACAAATATTATAGGAAAGTGGAAACGTAAAAGAACTGTGTGATTCCCATAATCCACACAAAAATTGAAGGAAAGGTGAAATGCAAAACAGCTGCTTGAGCACCGTAGTCAACAAAAAAATTGAAGGAAAGTGGAAACATGAAAGAAGCTTGTGGTTCCCGTTGTCCACACAGAAATTGAAGGAATGTGGAATATGTGAAAGAACCGCTTGACCACCATAGTCCACACAAATTTTGAAGGAAAGTGGAAATGTGAAAGAAACGTTTGATCACCGTAGACCACACAAAAATTGAAGGAAAGTGGAAATGTGAAAGAAACGTTTGATCACCGTAGTCCACACATATATTGAAGGAAAGTGGAAACGTGAAAGAACCGTGTGATGTCCGCAGTCCACACAAAAATTGAAGAAAAGTGGAAATGCGAAAGAACCGTGTGATCACCATAGTCCACAAAAATTGAAGGAAGTGAAAACGTGAAAGAACCGTGTGATCACCGTAGTCCACACAAAAATTGAATGAAAGTGGAAACATGAAAGAACCGTGTGATCACCGTAGTCCACACAAAGAATGAAAGTGGAAACGTGAAAGAACCGCTTGATCACCGTAGTCCACACAAAAATTGAAGGAAAGTGGAAACACAAAAAAACGGCTTAATTACCATAGTGCAACCAAAGTATGCTTTTATTTTTCTTATCATTATCAATTTTCATATGACATCATTATAGCATTTTTTTTTATTTTATTTATTTTTCATTGCTATTTTAATAATGGTCAAACTTATAATTATTGTTATTATTTTAATATTCTTAATTTTTATTTTATTATTATTATTGTTGTAATTAGTTTTATTATTAATTGTATTAATATTATAAATGCAAGTGTGTAACTTGTAAGGTAAGAAACGTAGAGCATTCGCTCTGTTCCGGGTTGGAGACCCAAACTAGCTGCATAAAGCAAGAGAAAAAAATATTGTGAAAGTGACATTACTTTTGAAATTACTTTTACTATAATTATATCACCATAACTGTTGTTACTTCACGTGCTGGTATCACTTTCATATTACTATCATAATTTACTACAATTATATCAATATAATATCTTGTTATTACATATCAAGCTGACTTCTTGAGAATAGTTTTATATTTACATGACAGATCAAATTGAATTAAAAATGAAAGTATGCGACTCCTTTGATACCTCACAAAATATGTTGCATCTTAAGCTGGAAATCTATTTTCTAGTCTAACCTGGACATGCAAGCCAGTTAGGAAATCCATTTTCAATACATTAATTTAGCATATTTTATTATATGCCTAATGAACTATGGGAGCAGTAAATAAGTTTATAGGCATAATACAGTAAAACCTGTGTAAGCAATCACCTCTACAGAGCAGTCACTTTTCTTAAACAACAGCATTTGCTATTTCCAATTTCTATGCTTTCACAGCAAATAAACATGTGTTATTTAGCACCAACCTAACTTAAAAGGTCACTTAAAAGGTTGCTTCATCCCTTAATTGGCTGCAGATTTGGCGGTTTATTGCAAAAAAATGGTAATAGCCAGATTTAGATGTTTAAAAAATCCTGATACACTTCCTGTAAATGTAAAACTTCAAAACAGAAATACATAATTGTTAAGATCACTTTAAAAATAAATATAACATGACATTCTACCTATTGACCAGGGAAAGATATTGTTATCTTGCATCTCCTATATTCACATCCTGTATTTCTATACATAGAAGGCTATCCACTAGTCTATATGTACAAAATACAGTTTCTGTCACTTTGAACACAAACATGACAGTGTACATAACATACCTTCAAGTATTTAGAACAAGATGAAACTTCAGCAAATCCAGTGGGGAAAAAAAGTTGAAAAAGTCAAGCAAAATGGACAATTTAAACAGTTACTACCGAAAGCATGTATATTATTTTGGAAGTCACTTTGAATACAACTGTTGACACATATGCTCCTGCTGTTACTTGTTGTAACTGACTTGATGATGATAAGGACGACAATGAGATGTTGTCAATAAGATGACGATAATGTTGTCAATGAGATGATAATGTTGACAATGATAATGATGACAATGTTGGTAATGAGATGATAATATTGACAATGAGAATGATGCCAATGAGCTGATGACAATGTTAACATTGAGAATGATGACAATGTTAACAATGTTGACAAAGAGAATGATGATATTGTTGACAATGAGCTGATGACAATGTTGACAATGAGAATGATGATAATGTTGACAATGAAAATAATGCCAATGTTGACAATAAGCTGATGATAATGTTGACATTGAGAATGATAACAATGTTAACAATGCTGACAATGAGAAAGATGATAATGTTGACATTGAGAATGATGATACTGTTGACAATGAGCTGATGACAATGTTGACAATGCAAATGATGATTATGTTGACAATAAGAATGATGACAATGTTAACATTGAGAATGATGATAATGTTGACAATGCTGACAATGAGAATGATGATAATGTTAACAATATTGACAATGCGAATGATGACAATGTTGACAATGAGAATGATGATTATGTTAACAATGTCAACAATGAGAATGATAATGTTTATGATGATAAGGTTGAGTATGATGATGCTGATGATGACAAAGATGATGATAATTATGATAATGATGTTGATAATGATGGTGATGACGATAAGGATAACAATGATGATGACAAGGTGGTAATGACAATAATGATGATAATGTTGATGATGATGATGACAATACCGATGATGATAATGATTACAATGGGGATGATGACAATTTTGTTGATGATGACTATCGGTATAATGGATATATATATATATATATATAAAATGGTAAATTCTGTTGTTGTGGTTTCAATTATCTCCCTTTATAAAATAAATGCATATGACTTTACTGTATGATCATGATGTAATGGGTTTCTATGTCTGTCCTTTATATAGCATGTGTGTAGTCATGAATCATTCAATTGATCCTGCTTATGTAAAGCTGTCAGTTCATGTATGTAAATTTTCTTTCCAGTCAAGAATGTGTTGTATGTAAAACCATAGAATATAAGTCATGGTTGACACCAAATCTATTGAATTGATAGATGCCTAGTTTTTGTGTCTATAGTTTGCATTGTAGCTAGGCATGCTCACTGTTGTTTGGTCTGTACATTTACATCTTGTTGTTCACAATAATAATATATATATATATATACACAGCGAGCCGATTATCTACAAACTACCAGTATTAATTTTCTATAATATATCTTTAATGATGATTATGTTGTGATTGACATGAAGTGATGTAACGATGATGATGTGAATAATGATCATGATGGTGATTGTTTGTAAAAGTGATGTAGTTATGTAACAATGCTTATGTTTTATGATGACAGTTATTATTTAACGCATTATAACTATCCATCCATCCATCCATTACTCACACAGCCATTTTTGTTGTTAACAAACACCAAATAATATGTGTTGCATTTTGTATCCATCCATTAATTTGGAGTAATGGTTCTAGTTTTTGTACAGATTCAAGCTACATCAACATGAATTTGCTGTTATTTCCAGTTTCATTGATGGTGTCGACTTTTTCCATTGATTGTGAAGTAAGTTTTTACAATATACAAACAAATCAGTCTCAATATGTCAATTTGTTCCATGGGAATTAGATATCAAGCAAATGAGGAGTATATGGCTTGCTGAAGGACACAACACAACAGTCCTGGTGGGGGATTGAACCAGAACCAACTGATCCCGAGTCTGATGCTCTCAACCTACACACAACATCAGGCCCCACAATGCAAAATATTGTAATTTTAAATTTAAGTACTGTGTCCCTACAAAATTTAATTAAAAGATGAAATAAATAATTTGTGCACTCTGGATTTTGTGGGGAGGGTTTAAGATACATGTAGAATTCTACACATAAAATAAAGCTGCATTAGAGGACACCATTTTCTTTATTAGGAAGTAAGGTTTAAATTCTAAAATCAGGTGTTAAATGTGAGAAATGGTATATACATATATAATTACATACATTATAAATGAAATATCAATGGTTATTGGTAGTGGATTTAAAATCTCCACATAATGACTTTTTCTACAAGAAGGGATAAAAACATAAACTACTTTACTCAATTAACCTGCAACTTGCCACGATTCCTTTAAACACTATTCCTTCCATTATGCAACTAGTGTTTATAAAATTAACTGACTGTGAGTCAAACAATGTACACCCAGACTTTTGCAAACTTTATGATATTGTATCTGTGTGTAGCAAGCTAAGGGTTATAATTGAATAAACCATAAACTTAAGTAAAACAGAAGTAGAATGTGAGCTGAACCCAATTCAAAGTCAATTTAATTGTCCCCCAATAAATCCAGTATTGAATATAAAAGAAATACTGTGTGTACACAATTACAATGGTTTATCTGGTTATGTGTAAATGGTGTGTATGCTGCTTTGGTGACTGTCGTTTGAATGCTGAGTGCTCTGATATTTCTAATTTTGGGTTTTATCAATAAACAAGAGGCCCAAGAAGGCCTGAGGATGCTCTACTGACTCATAGTGGCCATAACACTTTTTGAAATTCTACTATGCAATAGAAACATCGGCCATCTTGAATTTTAGATAAAAAAAATAAATCTTTTATATAGTCTCCTATGCAATAGAAACATCCATGTGAAGTTTCAGTTTAATTGGCATAGTGGTTTCAAAATAAATGGAAAAAAAAGAGAATTTTCTGTTTTCCAACAGTATCCCTATGTAAAATTCTAAGTCCCTTTCAGGGCCCCTATATATTTTAGCCCCTAAATTCTTATCTGCAATCAAACCCCTACACTTAGGGATAATTTATATCAAATATGTACAAATCTGACATACCGGTTCTTAAGAAAACAATTTTACTAATTCCCAATTTGTACCCTTTTGGGGCCCCTCCTGACCCCTTAAGACATAGGAACCCAGTCATTTTTACAAATCTTAACCTCCTTCACCTAACAATGCTTTAGTGAAAATATAGGCAAAATCATTTCCATTTTAAAAAAAATATATAAAAAAATATTATAATGACGTGTCCCCTAATTGAACCCTTGGGGCGGGGTCATATTTAACCCTAGGGATACCATTTGAACAAATCTAACAAAACTATAGCTGGTCATCATTACTACATAAACATTTTGAAAATCTGTTGGGCCGTTCATGAGAAGAAGATTTTTTAAGTTTTGGACTATTTTTTAGTAATGGCGGCCTTCTAGAATTTCAGATCGAAAAAAAAAAATCTTCGGTATAGTCTCCTATGCAATAGAAACACCCATGTGAAGTTTCAGTTTAACTGGCCTAGTGGTTTCAGAGCAGATGAAAGAAAAAGAGAATTTTCTGTTTTCTCATAGTATCCCTATGTAAAATTCTAAGTCCCCTTACAGGGCCCCTATAAATTTTAGCCCCTAAATTCTTATCTGCAATCAAACCCCTACACATAGGGATAATTTATGGAAAATATGAACAAATCTGACATACCTGTTCTTAAGAAAACAAATTTAGTAATTCTCAATTTTTACCTATTTGGGGCCCCTCCTGACCCTTTAAGACAGTGGAACCCAGTCATTTTTACAAATCTGAACCTCCTTCACCAAACAATGCGTCTGTGAAGATATAGGCAAAATCATTTCAATTTTTAAAAAAAAAAAAAAAAAAAATATTATAATGACATGTGTCCCCTAATTGAACCCTCGGGGCGGGGTCATATTTAACCATATTTAACAAACCTATAGTTGGTCATCATTGCTACATATACATTTTGAAAATCTGTTGGGCTGTTCATGAGAAGAAGATTTTTTTAAGTTTTGGACTATTTTTAGTAACAGTGGCCATCTTGAATTTCAGATCGAAAAAAAAAATCTTCTGTATAGTCTCCTATGCAATATAGAAACACCCATGTGAAGTTTCAGTTTAATTGGCCTAGTAGTTTCAGAGAAAGTGCTGCTAACAGACGACAGACAATGCACCATCACATAAGCACTTCTGGCCTTTGGCCAGTAGAGCTAAAAACTGAATGCAGAAGGGAAAACATTTTTAATGCCATTTTTAAACATTATGCATAACATCAAGGTTTATTCCTCAAGTTAGAACTAACATCATTTTTAGCTTGTCTTTTTGAAAATAATAATAATTTAGGTCCTATGTTAATTTTTTTTTTGTTTATCTCATTCTTGATTTTTTTCAATCTATTTTATTTTTCAATAATAAGTACTGATTCTGCAAACTTCTCAATAGCCGGTTACAAATTTTTCACAATATGAACCTTGATCTACTAGCTGGATGTTAAAAAGAAAAGCATCTACACCTACTTGCGGTGCTCTTGCTAAAAAGTACAACAATTATTCTTCTAAAAACTTATTGGCAACCTCTTTCACAGACATTTCTGCATAAAAAATGGGACTCCAACCCACTACATGCATGATGTATGCTGGTTAATTTACAAATTTTTACTTCAACAAATCTAAATAAATAGGCATAAAGAGAATTGATTCCTGCTGTTAATAATTTTGATATACTAGTGTACTGTTTTCTATTTACTTCATGTCATCAGTACTACTACACAAGTATGTTTATATGATATACTAGTGTACTGTTTTTTTATTACTTCATGTCATCAGTACTACTACACAAGTATGTTTATATCATATTTTTATTTACAAAACAATCACATTCTTATTTCTTAGTGGTGTTTTTTTTGTTCCATAACCCTCATCAAAACATGTTTTTTCCCTAATACAAGAAAAAAATCCCATTTAAAAAATAATATTAATATTTTTGGAAGGCGAGCATAGGGAATACCTTCTAAGACTATCGTGGGGAGTACAATTTTGTTCTATAACCTATGTTGATCATGATTTCATTTCTTCCGACAGATGAAATAGTTCCAAATGTTTCAAAATGCAATTGCCATTAGCAGAGGACATAGAGATTCAAATTTGACTTGTTGTATGGTGTTTAGCATTGCCTTCTACAATTTTTCAGTCATATCCCAATGGTGTCTACTAGAAAAGGTATACTAAGTGCTACCACACTGAAGTGCCATGCCACAGACACATGGTATGAGATACCCCACTGAGTTACATCATACTAACACTTTACGAACAGAATTAAAACTATCTTCTCTAAATGCTGAGTGCCAACCAGTACCATTTTCCAAGTCTGGTATGACCTGGACTAGAAAAAAACCCACAACCTTCTGAATCAGAAATACATCTTGAATCTGTGAGAAATTTAGTTCAAAGAATTGGCCTGGTCCATGATACATCTTTTAAACTATATCTCTTTTTTTAACAAGATGTAAAACTGACTGTCCTTGGTATTTTCTTCCACTAGTAATTTATCTTATTTTTCAAAATATTTAGCCAATTACTACTGCAAAGCAGGGCGGTAGCGTAATGGATAGAGTGTTGTCCGCTCACGTCAGAGGTTGCGGGTTCAATTCCCCGGACGCCCCGGTGCCTCTCATAAAACAACACTCAGTACTGGTTCTACCCAGGAAGCAGACTCGAGAGCGGTTTATATAAGCTCTGAGCTTTCATCGCAATCGAGCTAAAATAAATTAGTATAAACTAATTATTACGCGACTTTACAACTAATGAGAAAAACCTAGGATGTTTGTCCATTAAATAAATGTAGCTTAAAAGAAACGACCTAGCCCATAACTTTTCTTGCAAACTACCAAATTTTCTGGGGGTAAAATGCAGAGAAAAATTGAAATAATGAACTCAATACCACGATTTCAGATAGATGTTCTATTCCGAATTATTTTTATTAATAAAAGAAATACAGTATACCTGCTTTGTTTATTCAAAATATCAATTCGACTCATGCAAAGGTAAATGCTTATGCTCACCTCTTTTGCTGTTCCTGAAAATTAGTAATGTGTTATTGATGTTTACACTAATACACAAATGGGTTTTTTTCTTTTTTCATACATGTGCTTTAAAATCAGAACATCTAGTATACCAGCCACACTTAAAGTATTAACTACCGTATAAAAATGAAATTAGAATTTTTTTTTATACCGATTTTCTGCAATTGTGAAAGTTATAAGTTCATGCGATTTGGTCAGAAACACATTATCATTATGATCTCAAAAGTAGAAGGGAGGCAACCTGTGCTATACTATGTTGTTTGTTCATTTCTTTCTTTCTATCTATCAACCGCAGGTTGTTTGGTTTATTATAAAATAAATTACATTTGTCTTTCAAACATTGTTTTATATGATTTTATGCTCATAGCTACATTACATGGAACAAAACAACTACGATTATTGTTTGATCATGAATGTGTTGGTCTATGATATTAAAAAGGTGTACAATAAAAAAAAATCGAAACTGTATTACAGTTATGTCATCACCTACTAAAAACATCTTTATTTGAATTAAAAAATCATTTTCAGTATTATATTATAACAATTGCTTTTTATCTGTCTTTAAATATCTTTTTTTTATAATCATTTAATAAAGAAAATCTGTAACCAACCAATATGGCTAGTTTATGATGTTAACATTGAATCAGTAAGTGCCATTAACAATTTTTATTAACTGTAATTGGAAAGAAAATATTTTATTCTTCATATTGAATATGCATACAATTTACTTTTAAGATGATGAAAAAAAAATAGGCCTTAAATAAAATATTAATGATCCTTAAATATATAAGTGTTACTTTCAATAAACTGTATCAACATTAAAGTTGTAAAAAGTTTTATGTCATGGGGAGGAACACTGATGTTTTATCGATTTAATACATAGTAATGTGGGATTGTGTCGGTATTAGTATCATTCGCTACTGAAGTTTATTTATTTTTCATTTTTCACATAAAATTATGCATGAGTTTTATTTTCAAAATGTTGTTGCAAATGCAAACTCTACACACGAAGTCAATGTGGAAAAATATATTATGATGCCAGTAGTAAATGAGCTCATTGGTGAATTTGTAAATCATATTCTGACAAGAAATTAAAGAAAGATGACTTGATGTGCAAAACTGTAATTGAGTGAGCTGGAGTGAGCTTGACATTGGTGAGAATTGTAGTGTTGGACAGTTATCCTGCCTATGTCTTAGACCAGGTATCTTGCCAAGATCAGAATATCGGGTATAAATGCATTGTACATGTGAAATAATGCGATACTATCGATTGCTGTTATTGATTGTTTGCCATAATGACTCGCGGCTAACTCGAGGATTCCGACACGCTATTGCTGTAAGGAAGCTTCGTAGATATTTTTGATCAAATGTATTGCAGGTAATAGAAGAGAAGTTCCCTT
>JAPMAH010000023.1:2912054-2929054 GCA_029582155.1 Panopea generosa | reverse complement strand
TAAAGGGAAAGAAGCATACCTTGACCATTTTTTTTAAAATTCAATGCTTCAGTGTGTATCAATTTCTAGAGTAATAATATGCCAACAATTTGCCCCCAATGTGGTTCGAACCAACAAATCTGATATGACACAGAATTACCCAAAACTATTGTATCAGCATCAAATTTTCAGTGGTGATTTCTACAACACTGACCCTTTAACACATGGTACGACAAATTAAATCACTGCAATACAAAGCTCTGAAAAATGAAGAAAAAGAGAACTAAAGTTTTATTTCTACCTCCTTTATCTGTAGGTCCAGAGTACTCAAGGGAGATAAAAGTGGTGGGAGTCCTACACCATATACCAAATCAATCACACTTTACTTATTACATGAACCGTGGTGCTAGGTCAAGAAAAATATAATGAAAGGATAGACAGTTAGATGAGGTTGAATAGTTAAAAGATAGAAATAAGAATAAAGTGGGTCCTGCTAATTTTCGTCTCTTCATCCCAGACCCCTCTGGTTACAGCAGCCACGACCAGAACAGCAACTGGAATCACAAGTGACTACTTGTTGCTAGACCCCTGAAGGCCAGAATGAAAGTGGTAACAACCCCTGCTTGAAAGATACCAAATCAGATCAGGGTTTGATTAGCAACATCAGCACAGATTTTCCAGCAACGGTTTGTGGTAAGGACACATTTCTGTAGAAAGATGTGGATAAAGGTGGCTATCACCACTTTTCTATATAAACAAAACTTTGTTTAAACATTTGTTTAATACTTTTGGAAACTTTCTATTCCCCCACCCCACTCCCTATTATTTTTGTTCATTCAATTTTTGTTATCATTGTTTGTCCTGCCTGTGTCTATTCATGGTCCGATACACCCACATCCAAATACATTAGACAAGGTAAACAATATAAAATCAAGGGTCACCAGAAGGTTGGGAAGCGAACATAAATGGTGTTTTTTTCAGCATTAATGAATTGCAATCAGCATTTTACAAGAAGCAAAACATACAATTTTGTAAATATCTGATAAAAATACCAAATAACATTCACTTATTGCTGTTCGGTCAAGTAAAGTGTCATATAAATTCTGCACACGAACTAAACGAAGAGCTGAGATATATTTTTTGTTAATTTCTGATGTAGGCTAAATCCGAGGTATTCCGAAAAGACGTGGCCGTTTCCGGTTAGATATAACATTAAAAGTTCAATAAAGAGCTATTTGTGAACTTTTTGTCGACAAACACATGTTAGATTTTATTCAAATAATTTATTAAATTAAATAGAACAAGTTTTTATAAATGCAAACAAATATTATAAAACATATTGGATACCGCCTTTATTTCAGCTGCCACTCACCGGATGTTGACAAATTTAAGGAACACGGTCTAAAAATCGGCGCCTTCAAAAGTCGAATGCTAAAAGTCGGCGCATAGGTTATTGAAAGATAGGACGTGCTCCTGGTCTCGTTCTGGTGTTGATATGCATAATTATGAGACAATATTAAGAATGGTCTATAACTTTTCTTTTGATAACTGAGTACATATTGGTAAGGGGAATAACCTGTACAATAATACTAGAGAACGTAGGCAGGAGTTATCTGTGCACGTAGGAAAAAATGACCTAGCGGGTATGGGAGATTAGAATGTGTTTGAAATAGTTATCGCTTTCCAACAGAAAATAAACTTTAGCCTTATTTTTCTGTCTTGTCTTTGCTTTTACTCTTAATAATATTTTTTACTTACTGCCGAAATGACAATAGTGTTTGGAACATATCATTTACATATTTTATATAAATGACGGATGGGGAACCCGTTAGCCGTATTCTAAAAAACACGTACAAATGATTCAGTAAAATATCGATACATTTTATTTACCATACCCGCGCAAAGGTATATTTTGATCAGAAATCCCCATATATTGCATATTAAAGTAAAGTTAAATGGGATATTAGTTTGTGAATCATTCGTGGATAGGTTGCTTTAAGATGAGTGACACAAATGTCACAAAGAACCACGTAGATTTGCACGTGTTAGGATTCATGTTGATAGAACAAATGTCAGTTCCAGTTAGTTCAGTCGGTAGAACGTCTGACTATCAATCCAGGCGTTATGAGTTCGAGTCCCCGCAAGGCCGCAGTCTACGAGGCAATTGATATACGGCATTGTGTCGCATTATCATTCGGTTATGACTGCATATTCAAGTAGGAAACTTATACGTAACACGCGGAGTTAGTTGTGCTTGAGTACTTGCTCAAGGCTCCCAGGAAGAGTGGTTGAGTGAATTGATAGTCTATTATTCCTCAATGTCATAAACATGACGGTCAAATATTCAAACCAATTTATGATATATGGACAAACTGAGTATAATACAGGACTCACTCCTATCCAATACACTGTACAGCCAGTGGATGATAACTGTCATACTTTTGTGTAATTATCGTTGTTACAACCGTCATTTATTGAAAACATTTGATTACACGGATATAATGGTCATATACAATGGATAATCAGAAAATAAAACAAAAAACTAGTTAATAACATACATGTACATATACTTATTCTTCTTATTCAACACCTAAGCTCATCTGAGTGAGGCTCGGCTGAGTTATCCCTGTAACAGACTTCGTCATCGTTTGTCGTCATTATTTAAAATGACCTCCAAAACCACTTAGCAGATTTTATTGGAAGTTGGTCACAATGTTCCTCGAGAGGTATCTTTAGACGGGTCCGTTTTACCTCGTTCTGAACTTATGCTTTTTATGATCTGGATTTGTTGTTGTAGTTGTTGTCGGGGAGCAGGTGATAACTGCAATAATATATATCCCGAAAAGTGTGTATATCTGAAGTTTATATATTATATACATCAACATACAGAAATCAAATAGATTTTGTGAAACAGACTTCAAATACATAATAACATATGTTACAAAACATAATCAAGTATCAATAAACATTACTACATGATTTTGATAGATGGGGAAATTACTCGCTTATGTGAGAGATTGTGAAAGGTATGGGGTATAGCGACTTAAATTAATTATAGTCTAGTTACTAAATGTAATTCTAATTTCTTAATAACATAATGATCATAATTGTTCGGTGAACAATATATTTTTAAACATAATTTCTTAAGTTAAATCATTAAATCGAGACAGTTTTAACTCAATATTTTAACCAGACGTTTGAGTTAAAGTAATTTAATTCAAACATAATATTTAAATAAAACCTTTTGTTTACCTGCAATAATATATATCCCGAAGTGTGTGTATATCTGAAATGCGAGACCAATCTATATATATATATATACATACCTCTTTTCGGAAATAATTACAGGAAACTGTTTAATTATTTGTCATTGCAATTATTTGATTTTGGTTTGATTGTCCTTAAGACACAAATTAAACTAAAAAACATTTCATGTGCTTCCCTGTAACATATTATATAAAAATTAAAGGTTAATATTAACATTTCAACAAGTATGGCTAACATGTTATTTAATATTGCAATACTAATTGAAATAATAGCTAAAACATAAATATATAGTTTGTACATTTCACAAAATAAAATCTTTGTGAAAGTATATATTTAATATAAAAACATGTCTGGGAGACTTGCAGCTTCTTCCGAGGCTCGGATGCAGATTCGAATGCTTGCTTAATGACTTGATTACAACAAGTCCATCATCTACTAAACCCGTAGAATCACTCATCCAAATTTCTGAATTACTTTGGCTCTGGTGATAAACATGACATGATGCCATGTACCGCTTAAGACCACAAACCTCATCTCACAGGTTACGGTCAATTTCCGTCTGTTTGAGATTCGTACGTCATAGACTTCGTGTCCGGTCTGTAGTCATGCATTGATGGATTTAAATATTTTTGGTAAAAAATATTAACATGACATGACGTTATGTCCTGCGTAAGACCCAGACCCGTACCACAAAGGTCAAAGGTGCATTTTGTGTCTAATTGACAATAATTCTTCTTCTTCAGATAAAGTGTATCACCATATAATTGGCATCCTCACTTTGTTTGAGATGTACAGGAGTTATAGACCCTTCTGACTTAATTTTAGCCGAGATAATGGTTTCCGATCAATAGTGTTTAAAAAGGGTCTATGTATGTAATTTTTATTGCTAGTGTAGAAGTATAATTTGTAAAATAGCCTACAGGCCAGTTTTGTTATTTGCCGATGTTGATCAAATTTTAAAGGTGTTATAGCATCCATCTGTCCGTCTGAGATATGTCCGTTCTGTAACTTTGTCATACAGAGATGGATTAAAAATACTAGACACAAAACATCAACTGATCATTACGTTATGTTGTTCGTAAGACCCAGACCCGTACCTTAAAGGTCAAGGCCACACTTTGAGTCTGTTTTCCAACACTCTGAGTCTGTTTGCCAACACTTTGAGTCTGTTTGAAATTTCGTGATCGGTTTGTAACTTTGTCAAACATGGAGGTATTTTAGAATAAATTGACACAAGTTATCAACATGTCATTAAGATGTGCCAAGTGCAATACCCATATGTCAAGGTCACACGTTTTCGTCTTTAAATCCCTACTGATGGAATGTTGTTATTTTCACAGAACACTTAGGGGGCATGTGGCACTTATCAGGATGTTTCAAATGTTTTATTTCGTTTTAAATATCTCGTTTTAGTTTGAATAACGATTTTGTTCTGTTTTGGTGGATTTGACATACGAAACCATTCGGATTCTTTGTATTGATGCTTTTTATCCATTCTAATAATTATTTTATTTGCTAAGACATTAAAAGCGTTTTGTCCTGGTGTATTCCCTGTAAAAGACGCAAACTATTTGGTGTAAATAAAACCCATATTTTTATCATGAAAACTTGCTAGAATGAAACATTTTCGTGTTTAAGGTATCTAATGGCGACACCCCGTATCCCCTAACCCCAGCCCCACGTTGCCCCTCCCCCTAATTGAAACGCGTCCGCGCGTATGACTAAAGCAGTCACATCTTCAGTACTTCAGGTACTTTGATTATTCAGACGGACTTAAATTGACGTGTATTTGATGTATTTGTTTTCCAATATATTGGTCGCTATGCAATTGCTCCCTTGATGTATTTACATTGGGAACAGTAAAACAACATATCAAAATGTGTGCAAGACTTGTTTTTGACAACAATAGATTTTCATTATTGTATGTATATTTTTGTACAACATGATTGTGATAACTATAACACTTGGTGAACGTGTCTTGACTACGTGTAGAATAATCTTTATAATCCTTACCTTATTCTTTATCTCTTCTTTAGTCTGCCTCTTTAACCTTGATGTTCTTATTAAAATTATCGTTTCGTTCTATTCTTGAACAAAACTTTTATAATGTACCATTTATGCCATGTTTTATCTCTGTTTCAATTATTTATGGAAAGAGCCGTAACTTATGTTGTTAAGAACTTGTGGCTTGACCTTATTGTACACATTGCGGCAATAAAATATCTTTAAATCCTAACACCTTTTTACCGAAATCAGCGTATTCTTTAATGAAGAACATTTATTTCTTTATCCGTGAAAGAATTTTTTTTTGTTCTTTATTCCAATACAAGTTCGTGCTTTCGTAAAAAACTATCTGCACTGGAAGTTAACACCTCGGTAGGCTTTCATGAATTTATCTACGTTTGAAGCTTACACCTCGGTGGACTATCATGCACGGATGTACATGTTTGAAGCTAACACTTCGGTTTGCTTTCATAAATTTATCTACGTTTGAAGCTTACACCTCGGTGGACTATTATGCATGGATCTACATGTTTGAAGATAACACCTCGGTTGACTATCATGCATGGATCTACATGTTTGAAGCTAACACATCGGTGGGTTATCATGCATGTATCTACATGTTTGAAGCTTAAACTGACTTCGTTTGACTATCATGCATGTATCTACATGTTTGAAAGCTAACACCTCGGTGTACTATTATGCATGAATCTACATGTTTGAAGCTAACACGTCGGTGGCTATCATACATGGATCTACATGTTGAAGCTAACACCTCGGTTGACTATCATGCATGAATCTACATGTTGAAGCTAACACCTCGGTTGACTATCATGCATGAATCTACACGTTTGAAGCTAACACCTCGGTGGACTATCATGCATGAATCTACATGTTTGAAGCTTACACTGACCTTGGTTGACTATCATGCATGGATCTACATGTTTGAAGCTAACACCTCGGTGGACTATCATGCATGTATCTACATGTTTGAAGCTAACACCTCGATGGCCATCATGCATGGATCTATATGTTTTAAGTTAACACCTCGTTGTGCTATCATGCATGAATCTACATGTTTGAAGCTTACACTGACCTCGGTTGACTATCATGCATGCATCTACATGTTTGAAGCTAACACCTCGGTGGACTATCATGCATGAATCTACATGTTTGAAGCTTACACTGACCTCGGTTGACTATTATGCATGTATCTACATGTTTGAAGCTAACACCTCGATGGCCATCATGCATGGATCTATATGTTTTAAGTTAACACCTCGTTGTGCTATCATGCATGAATCTACATGTTTGAAGCTTACACTGACCTTGGTTGACTATCATGCATGAATCTACATGTTTGAAGCTAACACCACGGTGGGCTATCATGCATGGATCTACATGTTTGAAGCTAACACCTTGGTGGACTATCATGCATGAATCTACATGTTTGAAGCTAACACCTTGGTTGACTATCATGCATGGATTTACATGTTTGAAGCTAACACCTCGGTGGACTATCATGCATGAATCTACATGTTTGAAGCTAACACCTCGGTGGACTATCATGCATGTATCTACATGTTTGAAGCTAACACCTCGATGGCCATCATGCATGGATCTATATGTTTTAAGTTAACACCTTGTTGTGCTATCATGCATGAATCTACATGTTTGAAGCTTATACTGACCTTGGTTGACTATCATACATGGATCTACATGTTTGAAGCTAACACTTCGGTGGACTATCATGCATGCATCTACATGTTTGAAGCTAACACCTCGGTGGACTATCATGCATTAATCTACATGTTGGAAGCTAACACATCGGTGGGCTATCATGCATGGATCTACATGTTTGAAGCTAACACGTCGGTGGCTATCATACATGGATCTACATATTTTAAGCTAACACCTCGATGGGATATCATACATGGACCTACATGTTTGAAGCTAACACGTCGGTGGGTTATCATGCATGTATCTACATGATTGAAGCTAACACCTCGGTGGGCTATCATGCATGGATCTACATGTTTGAAGCTAACACCTCGGTGGACTATCATGCATGTATCTACATGTTTGAAGCTAACACCTCGGCGGCTATTATGCATGGATCTACATGTTTGAAGCCAACACATCGGTGGGCTATCACACATGGATATACATGTTTGAAGTTAACACCTCGGTTGACTATCATGCATGAATCTACATATTTGAAGCTAACACAACAGTGAGCTATCATGCATGGCTCTTCATGTTTGAAGCTCACACCTCGGTGGGCTATCATGCATGAATCTACATGTTTGAAGCTAACACCTCGGTGGGCTATTATACATGGATCTACATGTTTGAAACTAACACCTCGGTGGGCTATCATGCATGCATCTACATGTTTGAAGCTAACACTTCGGTTGACTATCATGTATCTATCTACATGTTTGAAGCTAACATCTGTGTTGACTATCATGTATGTATCTACACGTTTGAAGCTAACACTTCGGTGTGTTATCATGCATGAATCTACATGTTTGAAGCTTACACTGACCTCGGTGGGCTATCATACATGCATCTACATGTTTGAAGCTAACACCTCGGTGGGCTATCATGCATGAATCTACATGTTTGAAGCAAACACCTAGGTGGGCTATCATACATGGATCTACATATTGAAAGCTAACACCTCGGTGGGCTATCACACATGGATCTACATGTTTGAAGCTAACACCTCGGTGGGCTATCATACATGGACCTACATGTTTGAAGCTAACACCTCGGTGGGCTATCGTACATGAATCTACATGTTTGAAGCTAACACCTCGGTGGGCTATCATACATGGATCTACATGATTGAAGTTAACACCTCGGTTGGCTGTCATACATGAATCTACATGTTTGAAGCTAACACCTCGATGGGCTACCATACATGGATCTACACGTTTGAAGTTGACACCTCGGTGGGCTAACATAGATGTACATGTTTGAAGCTAACACCTCGGTGGGCTATCATACATGGATCTACACGTTTGAAGTAAAGTTTGATTTTTTGAGTATCAGTGACACTATTTCATATTTATTTTTTATGTGACACAACTTTATATTGCCTTGTGTAATGATTCATAATTATTCTTCCTTATAAGGCATACACGTCACTAAGAGAAACAATTGCCTCATATACATGTCTATTTTGATTTTTTAAGGAATTACTTGATGTTCCATAAATTATTTTTTCCTCAAATATATTTTGTTTAAAAAAAATTAACCTCGATGTTAACGTTCTCTTTCTTTCAACAAAAAGCAATGCGACCTCTTATATAACGTTTCCTTTTAGACGTTTCCACATATGACTCCAGGCGCAATAATGTCGATTTGATATGGAATTCTTTCGACTTTTCACCATCGTAGTTTAGACTTTTCACCATCATATATTCGATTTTTCACAATCGTTGTTCCGCTCTTTCGACATTTCACCATCGTAGTTCCGTAGTTTCGACTTTACTTGGTGTAATGAATATGCCGCGATTGCCCCAATGGGACACCGTAGATAATTGGCGACGACCTACCTTGTTTTCTTATATTTCGAAGCCTCTTCTGCGTCACCGTAAGACACTCTCTCGGTGTTGGCGTCAGCACTATGTGAGCGTTTAGCAGGCGTGCTACAGTGCAAACCTGGTCGCCAATAGAATCAATGTATCAAGTTAGTCGTTATAAATTTACGTCAAACAACCATGCATTAAACACATCACCATCTATCCTTTATGGTTCGTGCAAGATTTACAAACGTAGACGACAAGTTTGAGTGTTGTAATGCCTCGTCTTGATCACCTCTGACGCTTGATAATCTTCTTTTACATAAAATGTGAAGCGATTTTACGTTTATCCTTTAGGGTTGTCGTGTTCCAGCCCATATTTGTTATAAAAATAGATTTTTTAAAAATCTGAATATTTAGGTATACGCCCATAGGGGATAGGATGTGATATTTTTTTATTGTCAATTATCAATCACAATGTGTTCCGAATTATTTTTTACATTGCTTGATACCAGCAAAGGTTTTCCTTCGGGGTAATAGAAACATGCTCAATGACCCAGGGATAAATTAAAAACCGGAAATCGGGTTACTTCTGTCTTGGATTGCATTTGGTAACCTGCCATTGACCCCGAATTATTTCAGGAAACCGATCGTAGACATACCAGAACTCTCTGAACCGGAAGAAACACTCGCTCGACATTATAAACTTAAAATCTCGTTAACCAGACAAAAATCCCTCAGTAAAAAAAAATGTACACATTGACAAAAGCGCCTTCGCGGATTTGGAAGGGTTGTCAAAAGCCCCTTCGTGATTTTAATACAGTGGACAAAAGCACATTGATCTTTTTTTTGCTTGAAAAAGATCCATTAAATATTGTTGTTTGAAATTTATCAGTAATTAATTGCAATAATTCAAGTTGGTAAACAATTGATTTCAATTGATTTAAAACCCTTAATTTAATATGATTGTGTGAAATTTTGTATTGAATTGTACATATCAATGTATTTTTGAATGAATAGCCTACTATTTCATTGATATTTATTATTTTTATTCATTATCTGAAAAGTAATCAAACTACTTATCAACTGGGAAGTACCAGTACTGAGAGTTGTGTTGTCAGAGACTGCGGATCGAACACACAACTTCCGGCGTGAGCGACAAACACTCTATCCACTGCACTACCGCCCCGCTGTTTTCAAGATTCGTTATGTATTTAATGGAATGGTGTTCAAAAATAAATAATTAATAAAACAAATGTTTTTAATCATTGTATTTAAGCTTAAAAGCAAAATAAAATATAGCCTTCTGCTGTATATGTATACCTGAATGTAACATGAATACAGTAAAATTAATAATATACAATATCAATTAAAATCAAAATCATCAAGGGTTTTTGTCCACTGTTTCAAAATCCAAGAGGGGCTTTTTGTCCATGTGTACATTTTGACCTAGGGGCATTTGGATAAGGGGCTTTTGTCCTACATTCTAAAATCATAGCCACAATGACATACACCATCTGACTATGGAGTCGCGATGACAGAAGAAACGGATAGATCACGTGATCCTGGTAACAACACACGAGTCTTGCAGTTATCTAACATTGAAATAAGACCAGTGTATCACATATCGTTCAATATAACCAGGTATAACAATTCTACAAGTTTCATAGTTTCTTTCATGAAAAAGATCCCTGTAACAATTACACACAGGCCAGAGGATTATTTAAGCAACACTATGGAGAGTTTGGGAGGCACGAACTCGTATCAAAGTATTTATTTCTGTACCAATGTGTAAGTTGTGTTTTAATGCTTAAATTTTACTCCATTTAGATTATTGCTGTGTTGTTTGGGTAAATTGTAATGCTTCACTTGTAGATAAAGTGATTTTGTTTCTAGACTTATCCTAGATAAAAATTACGATACTCCTTCTACAGAATTATTCACAGAGCTTAAATGGTTGACGTTTCCTGAAAGATTTCAAAAAATCATTATTCAAGTATAAATCATTAAATGTCCAGGCTCCTGTACATCTCAAATATTTATTTACTCTAACAGCTAATGTTCATACACGCACCACACTACGGTCATCCTCTGATATACAGTTGTACTCAAGTATAAATCATTAAATGTCCAGGCTCCTGCACATCTCAAATATTTATTTACTCTAACAGCTAATGTTCATACACGCACCACACTACGGTCATCCTCTGATATACAGTTGTACTCAAGTATAAATCATTAAATGTCCAGGCTCCTGCACATCTCAAATATTTATTTACTCTAACAGCTAATGTTCATACACGCACCACACTGCGGTCATCCTCTGATAAACAGTTGTATTCTCCTAATGTTTCGAAATTCTTATGCGTATCCAGGCTTTTCATTGTGGAAGTCTTTATTATCAACATTATAATTATAATCATAATTATAATTATGATTATGATTATAATTATTATTATTATTATTATTATTATTATTATTATTATTATTATTATTATTATTATTATTATTATTATTATTATTATTATTATTATTATTATTATTATTATTATTATAAGCGTTTCTGCGCAGGAGGTTGTAAAAAAACTCTATCAGTGCAGTACCTTATACACTAAATGTAAATACTGGTGGCCATATAGTTACAATGGTTCTCGTTTTCCCTATACGCAGATCATGTAAGTATGTAGTCGTTCGCATTAATAAGAATGCGGATCTGATGTTGGACTCTGGGTTTTGATTGCGCGGAACTGCCTGCAAACAATGGAGAACGCAGACTTGCGCAGCGACACCAGGTTCACCAGCCCTTCCGGTTGACATAGCGGAAACTAGTCATTAGACGACATTAGTGGCTGGCGTGTACCTGTGTCCAGGGGACATTCTATATGGGACGCCCGAGATGTCCGATGTTATTATAGCCACACACAGGGCTATGATCACCGAACAACTATACAAGCGGGAACATTTATGATATGCTAATTGCAGACGTTCATTAATATAAAAAGTGCATATTTATCTATAATGACTTGGAACGCTTCTGGCAGAATGTCCAGTGTAACATATCTGTGTAACATTTTGGTTAATTATGATAGTGATATATGGGTATATCAGAACATTGTTGGTATCAGCATGATTCCACCATTAGTCCATACAAATATCACTCTGTATCTGACTTTGTTATTGCGTTACCCAGTAACCGTAATGATTGGTAAACAATTATAATTAATATTTATATGTTGATTTTATCAGGTACACCTAATCTGTTCAAACGATGGATATCCGGATGGATGGATGGAGATGGATGGATGGATGGATGGATTCCCAATCATTCATGCATGTTCTTATTATAAGCAAATAACGAAAATTTCTATTGAAATTCATTATCAAAGAAAATGTGAATGATGACGTACATATCACAGAACATATCTGGAATATTGTACAGAAGTGTTAAAAATATTGACAACATTGATTGTTCTATTTTTTTTCAATATGGTCGCCGCCATTATCACAATGTGACGCAGCAATTTTAAATCTAAATATTTCTTTATATGATTGTTGACATAGGTTATGAGATACCTCATTTCAAAGAAGTCTTGTCCGCCATCAATTTTTAATATTTCCATCTCTTTGCGAGTTTTTCGATTGCATTTTATTCAACCCAAAGCTGAGTCGTTGGTTATCTTTGGATGTTCTGTAGATGACGAGGGACACCGTAATAATGAGTATACATGCGAATGTTTAGTAATAATTTTATGGATGTATAATTTATAACTACAATGGCCATATACGATGGTCAATCATAAAGTGTAATCACATAATCAATTATAAAAAAAATCAGTTTAATCAAAGGTAGTCGATACACGTAAATTAATGTAACAACATGTTATAGATGTATAAAATTGGGGTTTCCTGGGATTAGTTTAAGCCTAATCGCATTATTTTTATGTAGATGCCCCTTTTTCACAGCTAACACGCTATGAAATGATTGGTCAAGAAATCACCCCTAATTAATATATAGCATTTCATTGGCTTAAACTGACAGGACACTTTTCATTATAAAAGGTACCTTACTCCAGGTCCAGTCACGTTACATCTGTGACTCGTTGTATTAGATTATATAATCATGTAAGTACATGTATTTAGGAAGTTGTGAATCGTAAAGCAAGTCTTTAAAAAAATACGACAATATCTATAGAGGTGTTTGTATAAGCACGCGCATTTATTAATACAATTACGACAATATCTGTATCGGTGTTTGTATAAGCATGCGCAGTTATTAATACAATTACGACAATATCTGTATCGGTGTTTGTATAAGCACGCGCAGTTATTAATACAATTACGACAATATCTGTAGAGGTGTTTGTATAAGCACGCGCAGTTATTAATACAATTACGACAATATCTGTAAAGGTGTTTGTATAAGCACGCGCAGTTATTAATACAATTACGACAATATCTGTATCGGTGTTTGTATAAGCACGCACATTTATTAATACACTTACGACAACATCTGTATCGGTGTTTGTATAAGCACGCGCATTTATTAATACAATTACGACAATATCTGTATCGGTGGTGTTTGTATAAGCACGCGCATTTATTAATACAATAACGACAATATCTGTATCGGTGGTATTTGTATAAGCACGCACATTTATTAATACAATTACGACAATATCTGTATCGGTGTTTGTATAAGCACGCGCATTTATTAATACAAATACGACAATATCTGTATCGGTGTTTGTATAAGCACGCGCATTTATTAATACAATTACGACAATATCTGTATCGGTGGTGTTTGTATAAGCACACGCATTTATTAATACAAATACGACAATATCTGTAGAGGTGTTTGTATACGCACGCGCATTTATTAATACAATTACGACAATATCTGTATCGGTGGTGTTTGTATAAGCACACGCATTTATTAATATAATTACGACAATATCTGTATCGGTGTTTGTATAAGCACGCGCATTTATTAATACAATTACGACAATATCTGTATCGGTGTTTGTATAAGCACGCGCAGTTATTAATACAATTACATCCAGATCACAATACAGCGAGGAATCTTCGACAGAAGATATGTCTAGTCTTGCCAATAGTGTCGACTAGAAACGGTGACCCTGTAGGGGAGAATCCGTGACATTTAAATCGACATCGACACAAACCTTAAAAGTCCTTTGACATATGACGCTTGTCGGTTACGCGTCTGACTATCAATCCAGGGGTCGTTAGTTCGAATCACCCGCCGTGATGATTGATATACGACATTGTGTCTCATTATCATCCGTCTCTCAACACTGATTCAAGTGGGAAAGTTATCAGTTACTTGCGGAGACGAGATGTGCTCGAGTACTGGTAAATCCCAGGAAACAGTGGTTAGGTTAACTGTTCGTTTGTTAGCCCTCGATGGCATAAAAATGACGCTAAATATTCAATCAATCCATCAAACAGTATTTCTCACTAAGTATTAGTAAAAAGTCAATTAATTATAAGCCTTTTTAAACAAAATTACTTATACAACAGTTATCAATGGTTATTCTGAACTGATTAATGTTTTTATTGACAATTTCACTTCTACTTTCGTTTTACAGACATATTCGATTCGTACGTTTTAAACCTCTACTAATGCACACATGATCGATTGGAGCTTTAAAAATATTAAATAATGTTAGATGAAACTCAATCAAGTAAAAAAAATCTATATCTGTCTCAAGTAAATAATTGACTATAGACATCAAAATATGCCGTCAGGGTTTTCCCCGCATCAGGTCGACGTGAACCTGTGACAAACTGCCGGTGTAACGTTGTAAACTGACCCCCACAGAATAATGACCGGGGGTCATAATATTATGACTCCCCCACACGTAGAAAAATGATTCTCACACAGAATTGTGACCCCTATAGAATAACGACCCCTAACCCAAACCCTAACCCTAACCCATCTAAGGTACACTTACAACATAATTATCCCCTGCCGATAGACATCGGAGGATAATATGGTAATGGCACCCGTCCGTGCGTGCGTCCGTGAGTGCGTCCGTGCAACATTTTTGTGACCGCAACTCCTCATTCATTATTGGATGGAATCGATTCAAACTTTTAGGGATTACTACGACTAATGCTTAGTTGTGGAGGAAGAAAAATCTTGGAATTGCTCAACCCGTTCTGGAGTTATGGCCCTTTTTCAAATGGCATCGGCGGGAGATATGGCTGTCATTCGACTGCAGCCCTTGTTTTTTTCTAAGAAGTGATCTTGGCTTCCCTGGTTTCTTTAAAAACACATTACAACTTTATATATAAGTCGTGACGGGTATCGTAACAGAAACTTAGTTAACATATTGTGCAATGGCTTTGGCTGTTATAAAGGGGTATAATTATTGCTCAAGACGTGTTCCTTAAAAGCTCTTGAAAAGTGACAAAAATCACCCAAACTTCCAGGGGAATGCCTATATTTCAATATAATTCGAACAACATCTTATTGTCATGGGCGTCACAGGTCATAAAACATGGGACTTCCCCATAACCGATTTGCATATTTTATGCCTTATATTGATATAATTGTTGACTTTTTCTACTTAAAAACGACTGAAAAGTGACAAAAATACCCAAAATCCAAAGGAGGATGTCTCTTCAACAATATACTGAAATTTGAATAATTTCTAACGACGAGGAGCGTCACAGGTAATAAAACCACTGGGCTACCCCACACCCGTTTCGTCTATTTTTTGAGGTATATATGAGTGACATATAGGTGACATAATGAAGGTTAAGGGTATTTGACATCACTTTCAGGGGTGGCATAAAACATTGTGCTTTTCCACGTATAAGTTGCCTTTTTACAATCTTGCACTCCAGAAAATGAACTATTTTACCGTCAATAGCATTTTTTCGTAATGAGCCCGCGAGCCCATGCTATTACGAAATTAGTGCAACATGTAGGATGCAATAACAAAATGATGTTTCCTCTAAAATTTCGGACAAAATCACCATTACTATAAGTTCCAGAATGCTTACACTACATTGTACAGAAGGTAAATTAAGAAGTATATACATGTATGCGTAACATAATTATACGTTATACCTTGCATATAATGCGATGCCACAAAGTTACGAGGCTGTTAAAGGTACTATCTCACCGAATCTTGGAAAAATCTTGGAAAAATAAAACTTAAGCCTGTTGAAATACTTGAAGCATGAAACTTTTATAGGTAACAAAAAGATTTAGGTCTAAAACATGTTCTAAACAAAAAGTCAAGCACCTTTAAAGCAGGAGTTTCGTGATCTATGTTCTAAGTATGTTCTACCGTGTATCTTGAAAGTTGCAGGGGTTCCAAGTTGCAAAAGGATTCGTAGTTCGGCCTCAACTGGGATAGCTGGTTTTTGGGGGCGGTGCTTTAGCAGCCGCTCTCAGAGCTAACATGATTTTGTTTTCAATACCGCAAATCTACAACCGTGTTTCGTGTTAATGCAGACCTAACAACCACTTATCAAATAGTTCCACCTGATAAGCTCTCGAACTCACTATAAACAGTAGATTCGCCTATTTCAACGAAAATATTAATATTATAACATACAGCAACGATTTATACCTATAAACAATTACGTATCGTATAAATTCCAAGTTTATATTCTGTAGCATTAATCAGCACAAAGGAATGAAAGCGCATGAATACAGACGCGCTGAACCAAAAGATTACGCCATCTTGTAAATCAAATTCCAGGTCACGAACTATATCGCCAACATGCACAATGAAAGAGTCGTATATTTTGGCAAGGACTTCAGATAATAAGTACTTGATTCGGGAGTTTGATTTCGCTTTTTTCTATCATTTTAAAAATGTGTACGGTAACGAAACTTTTCTAGATATGTCCCTTATGCCAAGGAACTATACTCCTTGCTTGTGTCAATAAACAATCAATACTCGTTCTAAAAATAGAGATATGCTAATGTCGATCATGTGACTTGCGGTTTCTCCCAAATGTTTAAAAATAGACTTGTATTCCTAAAAAGAATTCGAGATTGATCGAGTTATGAATAATGTCAGTGCTGTTTTTTTATTATTTAGTAAATATTTCACATATTTCCAATAATTGGAACGGTAGATACTTAAACAGATAAGAGTTAAAGCATTTGTGTTTCCGTAGCGAAAATACGCAAACATCCAGATGTGTCTATAAATCGGCGCCATAACATTTTGGTTAGTGCGG
>JAPMAH010000023.1:2892554-2911554 GCA_029582155.1 Panopea generosa | reverse complement strand
TTAAAAAGGCTTATAATTAATTGACTTTTTACTAATACTTAGTGAGAAATACTGTTTGATGGATTGATTGAATATTTAGCGTCATTTTTATGCCATCGAGGGCTAACAAACGAACAGTTAACCTAACCACTGTTTCCTGGGATTTACCAGTACTCGAGCACATCTCGTCTCCGCAAGTAACTGATAACTTTCCCACTTGAATCAGTGTTGAGAGACGGATGATAATGAGACACAATGTCGTATATCAATCATCACGGCGGGTGATTCGAACTAACGACCCCTGGATTGATAGTCAGACGCGTAACCGACAAGCGTCATATGTCAAAGGACTTTTAAGGTTTGTGTCGATGTCGATTTAAATGTCACGGATTCTCCCCTACAGGGTCACCGTTTCTAGTCGACACTATTGGCAAGACTAGACATATCTTCTGTCGAAGATTCCTCGCTGTATTGTGATCTGGATGTAATTGTATTAATAACTGCGCGTGCTTATACAAACACCGATACAGATATTGTCGTAATTGTATTAATAAATGCGCGTGCTTATACAAACACCGATACAGATATTGTCGTAATTATATTAATAAATGCGTGTGCTTATACAAACACCACCGATACAGATATTGTCGTAATTGTATTAATAAATGCGCGTGCTTATACAAACACCGATACAGATATTGTCGTATTTGTATTAATAAATGCGCGTGCTTATACAAACACCGATACAGATATTGTCGTAATTGTATTAATAAATGTGCGTGCTTATACAAATACCACCGATACAGATATTGTCGTTATTGTATTAATAAATGCGCGTGCTTATACAAACACCACCGATACAGATATTGTCGTAATTGTATTAATAAATGCGCGTGCTTATACAAACACCGATACAGATGTTGTCGTAAGTGTATTAATAACTACGCGTGCTTATACAAACACCGATACAGATATTGTCGTAATTGTATTAATAACTGCGCGTGCTTATACAAACACCTTTACAGATATTGTCGTATTTGTATTAATAACTGCGCGTGCTTATACAAACACCTCTACAGATATTGTCGTAATTGTATTAATAAATGCGCATGCTTATACAAACACCGATACAGATATTGTCGTAATTGTATTAATAACTGCGCATGCTTATACAAACACCGATACAGATATTGTCGTAATTGTATTAATAAATGCGCATGCTTATACAAACACCGATACAGATATTGTCGTAATTGTATTAATAAATGCGCATGCTTATACAAACACCGATACAGATATTGTCGTAATTGTATTAATAACTGCGCATGCTTATACAAACACCGATACAGATATTGTCGTAATTGTATTAATAAATGCGCGTGCTTATACAAACACCTCTATAGATATTGTCGTATTTTTTTAAAGACTTGCTTTACGATTCACAACTTCCTAAATACATGTACTTACATGATTATATAATCTAATACAACGAGTCACAGATGTAACGTGACTGGACCTGGAGTAAGGTACCTTTTATAATGAAAAGTGTCCTGTCAGTTTAAGCCAATGAAATGCTATATATTAATTAGGGGTGATTTCTTGACCAATCATTTCATAGCGTGTTAGCTGCGAAAAAGGGGCATCTACATAAAAATAATGCGATTAGGCTAAACTAATCCCAGGAAACCCCAATTTTATACATCTATAACATGTTGTTACATTAATTTACGTGTATCGACTACCTTTGATTAAACTGATTTTTTTTATAATTGATTATGTGATTACACTTTATGATTGACCATCGTATATGGCCATTGTAGTTATAAATTATACATCCATAAAATTATTACTAAACATTCGCATGTATACTCATTATTACGGTGTCCCTCGTCATCTACAGAACATCCAAAGATAACCCACGACTCAGCTTTGGGTTGAATAAAATGCAATCGAAAAACTCGCAAAGAGATGGAAATATTAAAAATTGATGGCGGACAAGACTTCTTTGAAATGATGTATCTCATAACCTATGTCAACAATCATATAAAGAAATATTTAGATTTAAAATTGCTGCGTCACATTGTGATAATGGCGGCGACCATATTGAAAAAAAAATAGAACAATCAATGTTGTCAATATTTTTAACACTTCTGTACAATATTCCAGATATGTTCTGTGATATGTACGTCATCATTCACATTTTCTTTGATAATGAATTTCAATAGAAATTTTCGTTATTTGCTTATAATAAGAACATGCATGAATGATTGGGAATCCATCCATCCATCCATCCATCCATCTCCATCCATCCATCCGGATATCCATCGTTTGAACAGATTAGGTGTACCTGATAAAATCAACATATAAATATTAATTATAATTGTATACCAATCATTACGGTTACTGGGTAACGCAATAACAAAGTCAGATACAGAGTGATATTTGCATGGACTAATGGTGGAATCATGCTGATACCAACAATGTTCTGATATACCCATATATCACTATCATAATTAACCAAAATGTTACACAGATATGTTACACTGGACATTCTGCCAGAAGCGTTCCAAGTCATTATAGATAAATATGCACTTTTTATATTAATGAACGTCTGCAATTAGCACATCATAAATGTTCCCGCTTGTATAGTTGTTCGGTGATCATAGCCCTGTGTGTGGCTATAACAACATCGGACATCTCGGGCGTCCCATATAGAATGTCCCCTGGACACAGGTACACGCCAGCCACTAATGTCGTCTAATGACTAGTTTCCGCTATGTCAACCGGAAGGGCTGGTGAACCTGGTGTCGCTGCGCAAGTCTGCGTTCTCCATTGTTTGCAGGCAGTTCCGCGCAATCAAAACCCAGAGTCCAACATCAGATCCGCATTCTTATTAATGCGAACGACTACATACTTACATGATCTGCGTATAGGGAAAACGAGAACCATTGTAACTATATGGCCACCAGTATTTACATTTAGTGTATAAGGTACTGCACTGATAGAGTTTTTTTACAACCTCCTGCGCAGAAACGCTTATAATAATAATAATAATAATAATAATAATAATAATAATAATAATAATAATAATAATAATAATAATAATAATAATTATAATCATAATTATGATTATGATTATAATTATAATGTTGATAATAAAGACTTCCACAATGAAAAGCCTGGATACGCATAAGAATTTCGAAACATTAGGAGAATACAACTGTTTATCAGAGGATGACCGCAGTGTGGTGCGTGTATGAACATTAGCTGTTAGAGTAAATAAATATTTGAGATGTGCAGGAGCCTGGTCATTTAATGATTTATACTTGAATACAACTGTTTATCAGAGGATGACCGTAGTGTGGTGCGTGTATGAACATTAGCTGTTAGAGTAAATAAATATTTGAGATGTGCAGGAGCCTGGACATTTAATGATTTATACTTGAGTACAACTGTATATCAGAGGATGACCGTAGTGTGGTGCGTGTATGAACATTAGCTGTTAGAGTAAATAAATATTTGAGATGTACAGGAGCCTGGACATTTAATGATTTATACTTGAATAATGATTTTTTGAAATCTTTCAGGAAACGTCAACCATTTAAGCTCTGTGAATAATTCTGTAGAAGGAGTATCGTAATTTTTATCTAGGATAAGTCTAGAAACAAAATCACTTTATCTACAAGTGAAGCATTACAATTTACCCAAACAACACAGCAATAATCTAAATGGAGTAAAATTGAAGCATTAAAACACAACTTACACATTGGTACAGAAATAAATACTTTGATACGAGTTCGTGCCTCCCAAACTCTCCATAGTGTTGCTTAAATAATCCTCTGGCCTGTGTGTAATTGTTACAGGGATCTTTTTCATGAAAGAAACTATGAAACTTGTAGAATTGTTATACCTGGTTATATTGAACGATATGTGATACACTGGTCTTATTTCAATGTTAGATAACTGCAAGACTCGTGTGTTGTTACCAGGATCACGTGATCTATCCGTTTCTTCTGTCATCGCGACTCCATAGTCAGATGGTGTATGTCATTGTGGCTATGATTTTAGAATGTAGGACAAAAGCCCCTTATCCAAATGCCCCTAGGTCAAAATGTACACATGGACAAAAAGCCCCTCTTGGATTTTGAAACAGTGGACAAAAACCCTTGATGATTTTGATTTTAATTGATATTGTATATTATTAATTTTACTGTATTCATGTTACATTCAGGTATACATATACAGCAGAAGGCTATATTTTATTTTGCTTTTAAGCTTAAATACAATGATTAAAAACATTTGTTTTATTAATTATTTATTTTTGAACACCATTCCATTAAATACATAACGAATCTTGAAAACAGCGGGGCGGTAGTGCAGTGGATAGAGTGTTTGTCGCTCACGCCGGAAGTTGTGTGTTCGATCCGCAGTCTCTGAAAACACAACTCTCAGTACTGGTACTTCCCAGTTGATAAGTAGTTTGATTACTTTTCAGATAATGAATAAAAATAATAAATATCAATGAAATAGTAGGCTATTCATTCAAAAATACATTGATATGTACAATTCAATACAAAATTTCACACAATCATATTAAATTAAGGGTTTTAAATCAATTGAAATCAATTGTTTACCAACTTGAATTATTGCAATTAATTACTGATAAATTTCAAACAACAATATTTAATGGATCTTTTTCAAGCAAAAAAAAGATCAATGTGCTTTTGTCCACTGTATTAAAATCACGAAGGGGCTTTTGACAACCCTTCCAAATCCGCGAAGGCGCTTTTGTCAATGTGTACATTTTTTTTTACTGAGGGATTTTTGTCTGGTTAACGAGATTTTAAGTTTATAATGTCGAGCGAGTGTTTCTTCCGGTTCAGAGAGTTCTGGTATGTCTACGATCGGTTTCCTGAAATAATTCGGGGTCAATGGCAGGTTACCAAATGCAATCCAAGACAGAAGTAACCCGATTTCCGGTTTTTAATTTATCCCTGGGTTCATTGAGCATGTTTCTATTACCCCGAAGGAAAACCTTTGCTGGTATCAAGCAATGTAAAAAATAATTCGGAACACATTGTGATTGATAATTGACAATAAAAAAATATCACATCCTATCCCCTATGGGCGTATACCTAAATATTCAGATTTTTAAAAAATCTATTTTTATAACAAATATGGGCTGGAACACGACAACCCTAAAGGATAAACGTAAAATCGCTTCACATTTTATGTAAAAGAAGATTATCAAGCGTCAGAGGTGATCAAGACGAGGCATTACAACACTCAAACTTGTCGTCTACGTTTGTAAATCTTGCACGAACCATAAAGGATAGATGGTGATGTGTTTAATGCATGGTTGTTTGACGTAAATTTATAACGACTAACTTGATACATTGATTCTATTGGCGACCGGGTTTGCACTGTAGCACGCCTGCTAAACGCTCACATAGTGCTGACGCCAACACCGAGAGAGTGTCTTACGGTGACGCAGAAGAGGCTTCGAAATATAAGAAAACAAGGTAGGTCGTCGCCAATTATCTACGGTGTCCCATTGGGGCAATCGCGGCATATTCATTACACCAAGTAAAGTCGAAACTACGGAACTACGATGGTGAAATGTCGAAAGAGCGGAACAACGATTGTGAAAAATCGAATATATGATGGTGAAAAGTCTAAACTACGATGGTGAAAAGTCGAAAGAATTCCATATCAAATCGACATTATTGCGCCTGGAGTCATATGTGGAAACGTCTAAAAGAAAAAGTTATATAAGAGGTCGCATTGCTTTTTGTTGAAAGAAAGAGAACGTTAACATCGAGGTTAATTTTTTTTAAACAAAATATATTTGAGGAAAAAATAATTTATGGAACATCAAGTAATTCCTTAAAAAATCAAAATAGACATGTATATGAGGCAATTGTTTCTCTTAGTGACGTGTATGCCTTATAAGGAAGAATAATTATGAATCATTACACAAGGCAATATAAAGTTGTGTCACATAAAAAATAAATATGAAATAGTGTCACTGATACTCAAAAAATCAAACTTTACTTCAAACGTGTAGATCCATGTATGATAGCCCACCGAGGTGTTAGCTTCAAACATGTACATCTATGTTAGCCCACCGAGGTGTCAACTTCAAACGTGTAGATCCATGTATGGTAGCCCATCGAGGTGTTAGCTTCAAACATGTAGATTCATGTATGACAGCCAACCGAGGTGTTAACTTCAATCATGTAGATCCATGTATGATAGCCCACCGAGGTGTTAGCTTCAAACATGTAGATTCATGTACGATAGCCCACCGAGGTGTTAGCTTCAAACATGTAGGTCCATGTATGATAGCCCACCGAGGTGTTAGCTTCAAACATGTAGATCCATGTGTGATAGCCCACCGAGGTGTTTGCTTCAAACATGTAGATTCATGCATGATAGCCCACCGAGGTGTTAGCTTCAAACATGTAGATGCATGTATGATAGCCCACCGAGGTCAGTGTAAGCTTCAAACATGTAGATTCATGCATGATAACACACCGAAGTGTTAGCTTCAAACGTGTAGATACATACATGATAGTCAACACAGATGTTAGCTTCAAACATGTAGATAGATACATGATAGTCAACCGAAGTGTTAGCTTCAAACATGTAGATGCATGCATGATAGCCCACCGAGGTGTTAGTTTCAAACATGTAGATCCATGCATGATAGCTCACTGTTGTGTTAGCTTCAAATATGTAGATTCATGCATGATAGTCAACCGAGGTGTTAACTTCAAACATGTATATCCATGTGTGATAGCCCACCGATGTGTTGGCTTCAAACATGTAGATCCATGCATAATAGCCGCCGAGGTGTTAGCTTCAAACATGTAGATACATGCATGATAGTCCACCGAGGTGTTAGCTTCAAACATGTAGATCCATGCATGATAGCCCACCGAGGTGTTAGCTTCAATCATGTAGATACATGCATGATAACCCACCGACGTGTTAGCTTCAAACATGTAGGTCCATGTATGATATCCCATCGAGGTGTTAGCTTAAAATATGTAGATCCATGTATGATAGCCACCGACGTGTTAGCTTCAAACATGTAGATCCATGCATGATAGCCCACCGATGTGTTAGCTTCAAACATGTAGATTAATGCATGATAGTCCACCGAGGTGTTAGCTTCAAACATGTAGATGCATGCATGATAGTCCACCGAAGTGTTAGCTTCAAACATGTAGATCCATGTATGATAGTCAACCAAGGTCAGTATAAGCTTCAAACATGTAGATTCATGCATGATAGCACAACAAGGTGTTAACTTAAAACATATAGATCCATGCATGATGGCCATCGAGGTGTTAGCTTCAAACATGTAGATACATGCATGATAGTCCACCGAGGTGTTAGCTTCAAACATGTAGATTCATGCATGATAGTCCACCGAGGTGTTAGCTTCAAACATGTAAATCCATGCATGATAGTCAACCAAGGTGTTAGCTTCAAACATGTAGATTCATGCATGATAGTCCACCAAGGTGTTAGCTTCAAACATGTAGATCTATGCATGATAGCCCACCGTGGTGTTAGCTTCAAACATGTAGATTCATGCATGATAGTCAACCAAGGTCAGTGTAAGCTTCAAACATGTAAATTCATGCATGATAGCACAACGAGGTGTTAACTTAAAACATATAGATCCATGCATGATGGCCATCGAGGTGTTAGCTTCAAACATGTAGATACATGCATAATAGTCAACCGAGGTCAGCGTAAGCTTCAAACATGTAGATTCATGCATGATAGTCCACCGAGGTGTTAGCTTCAAACATGTAGATGCATGCATGATAGTCAACCGAGGTCAGTGTAAGCTTCAAACATGTAGATTCATGCATGATAGCACAACGAGGTGTTAACTTAAAACATATAGATCCATGCATGATGGCCATCGAGGTGTTAGCTTCAAACATGTAGATACATGCATGATAGTCCACCGAGGTGTTAGCTTCAAACATGTAGATCCATGCATGATAGTCAACCAAGGTCAGTGTAGGCTTCAAACATGTAGATTCATGCATGATAGTCCACCGAGGTGTTAGCTTCAAACGTGTAGATTCATGCATGATAGTCAACCGAGGTGTTAGCTTCAACATGTAGATCCATGTATGATAGCCACCGACGTGTTAGCTTCAAACATGTAGATTCATGCATAATAGTACACCGAGGTGTTAGCTTTCAAACATGTAGATACATGCATGATAGTCAAACGAAGTCAGTTTAAGCTTCAAACATGTAGATACATGCATGATAACCCACCGATGTGTTAGCTTCAAACATGTAGATCCATGCATGATAGTCAACCGAGGTGTTATCTTCAAACATGTAGATCCATGCATAATAGTCCACCGAGGTGTAAGCTTCAAACGTAGATAAATTTATGAAAGCAAACCGAAGTGTTAGCTTCAAACATGTACATCCGTGCATGATAGTCCACCGAGGTGTAAGCTTCAAACGTAGATAAATTCACGAAAGCCTACCGAGGTGTTAACTTCCAGTGCAGATAGTTTTTTACGAAAGCACGAACTTGTATTGGAATAAAGAACAAAAAAAAATTCTTTCACGGATAAAGAAATAAATGTTCTTCATTAAAGAATACGCTGATTTCGGTAAAAAGGTGTTAGGATTTAAAGATATTTTATTGCCGCAATGTGTACAATAAGGTCAAGCCACAAGTTCTTAACAACATAAGTTACGGCTCTTTCCATAAATAATTGAAACAGAGATAAAACATGGCATAAATGGTACATTATAAAAGTTTTGTTCAAGAATAGAACGAAACGATAATTTTAATAAGAACATCAAGGTTAAAGAGGCAGACTAAAGAAGAGATAAAGAATAAGGTAAGGATTATAAAGATTATTCTACACGTAGTCAAGACACGTTCACCAAGTGTTATAGTTATCACAATCATGTTGTACAAAAATATACATACAATAATGAAAATCTATTGTTGTCAAAAACAAGTCTTGCACACATTTTGATATGTTGTTTTACTGTTCCCAATGTAAATACATCAAGGGAGCAATTGCATAGCGACCAATATATTGGAAAACAAATACATCAAATACACGTCAATTTAAGTCCGTCTGAATAATCAAAGTACCTGAAGTACTGAAGATGTGACTGCTTTAGTCATACGCGCGGACGCGTTTCAATTAGGGGGAGGGGCAACGTGGGGCTGGGGTTAGGGGATACGGGGTGTCGCCATTAGATACCTTAAACACGAAAATGTTTCATTCTAGCAAGTTTTCATGATAAAAATATGGTTTTTATTTACACCAAATAGTTTGCGTCTTTTACAGGGAATACACCAGGACAAAACGCTTTTAATGTCTTAGCAAATAAAATAATTATTAGAATGGATAAAAAGCATCAATACAAAGAATCCGAATGGTTTCGTATGTCAAATCCACCAAAACAGAACAAAATCGTTATTCAAACTAAAACGAGATATTTAAAACGAAATAAAACATTTGAAACATCCTGATAAGTGCCACATGCCCCCTAAGTGTTCTGTGAAAATAACAACATTCCATCAGTAGGGATTTAAAGACGAAAACGTGTGACCTTGACATATGGGTATTGCACTTGGCACATCTTAATGACATGTTGATAACTTGTGTCAATTTATTCTAAAATACCTCCATGTTTGACAAAGTTACAAACCGATCACGAAATTTCAAACAGACTCAAAGTGATGGCAAACAGACTCAGAGTGTTGGAAAACAGACTCAAAGTGTGGCCTTGACCTTTAAGGTACGGGTCTGGGTCTTACGAACAACATAACGTAATGATCAGTTGATGTTTTGTGTCTAGTATTTTTAATCCATCTCTGTATGACAAAGTTACAGAACGGACATATCTCAGACGGACAGATGGATGCTATAACACCTTTAAAATTTGATCAACATCGGCAAATAACAAAACTGGCCTGTAGGCTATTTTACAAATTATACTTCTACACTAGCAATAAAAATTACATACATAGACCCTTTTTAAACACTATTGATCGGAAACCATTATCTCGGCTAAAATTAAGTCAGAAGGGTCTATAACTCCTGTACATCTCAAACAAAGTGAGGATGCCAATTATATGGTGATGCACTTTATCTGAAGAAGAAGAATTATTGTCAATTAGACACAAAATGCACCTTTGACCTTTGTGGTACGGGTCTGGGTCTTACGCAGGACATAACGTCATGTCATGTTAATATTTTTTACCAAAAATATTTAAATCCATCAATGCATGACTACAGACCGGACACGAAGTCTATGACGTACGAATCTCAAACAGACGGAAATTGACCGTAACCTGTGAGATGAGGTTTGTGGTCTTAAGCGGTACATGGCATCATGTCATGTTTATCACCAGAGCCAAAGTAATTCAGAAATTTGGATGAGTGATTCTACGGGTTTAGTAGATGATGGACTTGTTGTAATCAAGTCATTAAGCAAGCATTCGAATCTGCATCCGAGCCTCGGAAGAAGCTGCAAGTCTCCCAGACATGTTTTTATATTAAATATATACTTTCACAAAGATTTTATTTTGTGAAATGTACAAACTATATATTTATGTTTTAGCTATTATTTCAATTAGTATTGCAATATTAAATAACATGTTAGCCATACTTGTTGAAATGTTAATATTAACCTTTAATTTTTATATAATATGTTACAGGGAAGCACATGAAATGTTTTTTAGTTTAATTTGTGTCTTAAGGACAATCAAACCAAAATCAAATAATTGCAATGACAAATAATTAAACAGTTTCCTGTAATTATTTCCGGAAAGAGGTATGTATATATATATATAGATTGGTCTCGCATTTCAGATATACACACACTTCGGGATATATATTATTGCAGGTAAACAAAAGGTTTTATTTAAATATTATGTTTGAATTAAATTACTTTAACTCAAACGTCTGGTTAAAATATTGAGTTAAAACTGTCTCGATTTAATGATTTAACTTAAGAAATTATGTTTAAAAATATATTGTTCACCGAACAATTATGATCATTATGTTATTAAGAAATTAGAATTACATTTAGTAACTAGACTATAATTAATTTAAGTCGCTATACCCCATACCTTTCACAATCTCTCACATAAGCGAGTAATTTCCCCATCTATCAAAATCATGTAGTAATGTTTATTGATACTTGATTATGTTTTGTAACATATGTTATTATGTATTTGAAGTCTGTTTCACAAAATCTATTTGATTTCTGTATGTTGATGTATATAATATATAAACTTCAGATATACACACTTTTCGGGATATATATTATTGCAGTTATCACCTGCTCCCCGACAACAACTACAACAACAAATCCAGATCATAAAAAGCATAAGTTCAGAACGAGGTAAAACGGACCCGTCTAAAGATACCTCTCGAGGAACATTGTGACCAACTTCCAATAAAATCTGCTAAGTGGTTTTGGAGGTCATTTTAAATAATGACGACAAACGATGACGAAGTCTGTTACAGGGATAACTCAGCCGAGCCTCACTCAGATGAGCTTAGGTGTTGAATAAGAAGAATAAGTATATGTACATGTATGTTATTAACTAGTTTTTTGTTTTATTTTCTGATTATCCATTGTATATGACCATTATATCCGTGTAATCAAATGTTTTCAATAAATGACGGTTGTAACAACGATAATTACACAAAAGTATGACAGTTATCATCCACTGGCTGTACAGTGTATTGGATAGGAATGAGTCCTGTAATATATTCAGTTTGTCCATATATCATAAATTGGTTTGAATATTTGACCGTCATGTTTATGACATTGAGGAATAATAGACTATCAATTCACTCAACCACTCTTCCTGGGAGCCTTGAACAAGTACTCAAGCACAACTAACTCCGCGTGTTACGTATAAGTTTCCTACTTGAATATGCAGTCATAACCGAATGATAATGCGACACAATGCCGTATATCAATTGCCTCGTAGACTGCGGCCTGGCGGGGACTCGAACTCATAACGCCTGGATTGATAGTCAGACGTTCTACCGACTGAACTAACTGGAACTGACATTTGTTCTATCAACATGAATCCTAACACGTGCAAATCTACGTGGTTCTTTGTGACATTTGTGTCACTCATCTTAAAGCAACCTATCCACGAATGATTCACAAACTAATATCCCATTTAACTTTACTTTAATATGCAATATATGGGGATTTCTGATCAAAATATACCTTTGCGCGGGTATGGTAAATAAAATGTATCGATATTTTACTGAATCATTTGTACGTGTTTTTTAGAATACGGCTAACGGGTTCCCCATCCGTCATTTATATAAAATATGTAAATGATATGTTCCAAACACTATTGTCATTTCGGCAGTAAGTAAAAAATATTATTAAGAGTAAAAGCAAAGACAAGACAGAAAAATAAGGCTAAAGTTTATTTTCTGTTGGAAAGCGATAACTATTTCAAACACATTCTAATCTCCCATACCCGCTAGGTCATTTTTTCCTACGTGCACAGATAACTCCTGCCTACGTTCTCTAGTATTATTGTACAGGTTATTCCCCTTACCAATATGTACTCAGTTATCAAAAGAAAAGTTATAGACCATTCTTAATATTGTCTCATAATTATGCATATCAACACCAGAACGAGACCAGGAGCACGTCCTATCTTTCAATAACCTATGCGCCGACTTTTAGCATTCGACTTTTGAAGGCGCCGATTTTTAGACCGTGTTCCTTAAATTTGTCAACATCCGGTGAGTGGCAGCTGAAATAAAGGCAGTATCCAATATGTTTTATAATATTTGTTTGCATTTATAAAAACTTGTTCTATTTAATTTAATAAATTATTTGAATAAAATCTAACATGTGTTTGTCGACAAAAAGTTCACAAATAGCTCTTTATTGAACTTTTAATGTTATATCTAACCGGAAACGGCCACGTCTTTTCGGAATACCTCGGATTTAGCCTACATCAGAAATTAACAAAAAATATATCTCAGCTCTTCGTTTAGTTCGTGTGCAGAATTTATATGACACTTTACTTGACCGAACAGCAATAAGTGAATGTTATTTGGTATTTTTATCAGATATTTACAAAATTGTATGTTTTGCTTCTTGTAAAATGCTGATTGCAATTCATTAATGCTGAAAAAAACACCATTTATGTTCGCTTCCCAACCTTCTGGTGACCCTTGATTTTATATTGTTTACCTTGTCTAATGTATTTGGATGTGGGTGTATCGGACCATGAATAGACACAGGCAGGACAAACAATGATAACAAAAATTGAATGAACAAAAATAATAGGGAGTGGGGTGGGGGAATAGAAAGTTTCCAAAAGTATTAAACAAATGTTTAAACAAAGTTTTGTTTATATAGAAAAGTGGTGATAGCCACCTTTATCCACATCTTTCTACAGAAATGTGTCCTTACCACAAACCGTTGCTGGAAAATCTGTGCTGATGTTGCTAATCAAACCCTGATCTGATTTGGTATCTTTCAAGCAGGGGTTGTTACCACTTTCATTCTGGCCTTCAGGGGTCTAGCAACAAGTAGTCACTTGTGATTCCAGTTGCTGTTCTGGTCGTGGCTGCTGTAACCAGAGGGGTCTGGGATGAAGAGATGAAAATTAGCAGGACCCGCTTTATTCTTATTTCTATCTCTTAACTATTCCACCTCATCTAACTGTCTATCCTTTCATTATATTTTTCTTGACCTAGCACCACGGTTCATGTAATAAGTAAAGTGTGATTGATTTGGTATATGGTGTAGGACTCCCACCACTTTTATCTCCCTTGAGTACTCTGGACCTACAGATAAAGGAGGTAGAAATAAAACTTTAGTTCTCTTTTTCTTCATTTTTCAGAGCTTTGTATTGCAGTGATTTAATTTGTCGTACCATGTGTTAAAGGGTCAGTATTGTAGAAATCACCACTGAAAATTTGATGCTGATACAATAGTTTTGGGTAATTCTGTGTCATATCAGATTTGTTGGTTCGAACCACATTGGGGGCAAATTGTTGGCATATTATTACTCTAGAAATTGATACACACTGAAGCATTGAATTTTAAAAAAAATGGTCAAGGTATGCTTCTTTCCCTTTATAATTGCAATTTTTGAACCAGTGAAGAATTTGATCCCAGAAACATGCCTCAGATTTTATTTTATCAGTGTTTTGGACATAAATGTTACAATCGAGCCCCATGGGAAATGTTATAGTTGTATGAGACGTGTAGATGATCGTTGTTTTTATGGGCATCAGGTCAAGCTGAGGATAAAACTTAAAAACTCTGTCCAGTGTGAGTGACCAACACTCTATCCACTACATTACCACTGTGGAGTCGATGCTCAGCTTGATAGGAGTCACAGTGGTTCAATAGTTAATATGTAACCTTAACCATTGAGCTAGTGTTATTTCAAAATCCCTCCATATTTTGTTTTTTTTGAAAATCTAAATTTAACCCTTTTGGGGCCAATTCTGGACATTTATGGAAATTTAATCATCTTTATTGAACCAAATCTAATTTATTTTCATAACACAATGGTTCAGATCTCAAATTAAACATTATTTTTAAACAAATGAATGAGAAAATGAGAATGTTCGATTTTCCTAAAGTATTACTGTGTAAAGTCTACAATAGAGTAATAATTTGTGGAACAGGATGAAGACATGCAAGTAAATTTAAAAATATAACCGTCTTAATTATACATGGTTTTTGAATCATACAGCTTTTGAGAATCAATGTTGAATCCATGTCCTGTGTAGGTCCACTACTGGGTGTTGATTATGAGGAGCCATAAGGCTAAACCGAGGACCAAACTTGCAACCCGAAACCGCTCGATAGATTTTCACCAAATTTGGTGTGAAACATTGTTACATAAAGCTCTCTCAAGTTTGTTCAATTCATAATCCTGGGGTCTTATCAGTTTGTCATTTTCAAAATTTCAAAAATCTTCTTCTCAAGAACTGTATTCAAAGGCCTTCTGTGATTGGTGCGGGAAAACAGGTATCTTTGGAGTAAAGGGATAAATGGTCCCCATGAGAAGGTATTTCACGGTTGTTGAAATAAAAAAGCTAGTGTTCATTGGGGTCCACTAAGGGGACTCGAGTTTTTACATAGGAAGAATATGTGATAACAAGATCATTCTTAACATTTGAAAAGAAGTGACAGCTGAAATTTGGTGAGCGTCTTGAGCATCTAGTTTTTTAGTTGTTTTTTAACACCATTTTCAACACATTTCCAGTTAGAAAATTATTATGGCATATCCAGTTTTATTTGTGGAAGAAAACCTCAGAAAGAATCTGAGAAGAACCACCATCCTTTCACAAATTACTGGCAAACTTTCTCTCATAATTTTTTTTTGAGCGAGCAGGACTTGAACATACAAGCTTAGTGGTGAAAGGTAGGTATCTGGGTTCATTTGGATATTAACAATATTATGAATAATTGTTGTTTTATGTTTACGGTAATTGTTGTATGGCTATAAACACGCAAATGCTGTTTTATGTGTAATAAAATATTTGTTTGTTACTATGTTGTTGTTTTTTTGTGTGAAATACATCATTGATCCTTAACTTTTTTTTTACACTTCCAACTGGTAAATCATGATATACCTTAAAATAGCAGATAAAGAGTTTCCCTTTGATATATTGATTATATAAATGTAACATGTGCATGCTGCAATTTGAGTGGAAACTGGCTTTTTTCTATACAGTTTTGCAACCTCTTTTGGGTTGCATTTTAGTTCCATTGACTTTTGGCAGTGTTATTGTCTTTTAATTATTTTTAAACAAGTTTCTCAACAAATGATGTAGTTGTAGCAGTCAGTGAAAACAGGATTATATTTATAATTAGTGTGCAGTGCTGTAATATAGCTTCAAGATGCATCCTTGTAGTACAATGAAGTACATCCATCTTTAAGATGGAAGATGTTGGTTTGATCCCAACTAAGGATATCTGTTGGAGGTTTCTTACAATATAGACATTGCAAATCTGTTATGAATTATTACAAATGTTTTGATGAGTAAGTTGGGGCATAATTTTCAGGAATAAGAACAATTTGGAGTTTTCATGACAATTAATGAAAATAATTAGGTAAGTTCAATGTCTGTGTATGCATTATACAACAATATCATTCATGTTATAGTTCTGACTGACAGAATTAAGTGTTTGTTTTGTACAATAGTTGTTAGTGTTGAGGTCTTCACCAGGACTTGAACCTGAATCTCTTTTCATGTAGAAAAGTGTGCTACATTACACTATAAAGATGTACTCAACACCAGGAACCATATATACCGGTATATATATATATATATACATATGTTATTATTTTACCTAAATATATAAAGAAACAGTCCAAACTGTAAAATTAATGCAAGTGTATTCCTTTACAGTTGATGTTATTTAACTAAAATGACTTGCTAAGGAAACTCTTGCTGGGGAGAAAAATATTGTAATGTCCATTTCTTTCATGGCATTTTATCTCTGCAAACAAGAAAATATTCACACTTGAATCAGCATTGACAGACGAATAAAAATTAAAGGTAATGTCTTCAATCATTAATGAGACTGTTGCGAGAAGATTGTGTTGTATTGGGTCTATCTGCTTTCAACAATGTTTCTGACAGTACTTTGAGCCACACTAGAGTATCATGCCAGACACCTACACATGGTACGATACCCCACCCAGTCACAATATAGGCAACATTATAACAACACCAGGTCGACCAGACCTAGAACTATCCCCTAAATGCTGAGTGCCAAGAGAAGAAGTTTTTATTTTTCAAGTATTTTGTATTACCCGACCAGGGATCAAACCCATAACCTTACACATGGCTGTGAAGTCCACTACGCCATCACACATTTTCACACAAAAAAAGTTAGCATCAAGTATAACATCCAAATCAGTGCTTGTTATCTACAATCATATTTTCAGATCTATTTCATAACCATACACTTACAATGTTAATATGTAATATACATGTATGCCAGGTCAAATAACCAATTTAAGATAGATGTATAACACCAGAAATGTTGTTGTTATTTTCAAAATGGCAGACACAATTCTGTCGATATTCGAACGCTTATTTCTCCACCAATATTTGTTTGAATGCCTAGAAAAAAAGTTCATCGTGAAATAATTATTTTACTTTTAATTTGATGTCATTTTTATGATTAAAGACCTGAACATTTTTTAAAAAGGCATAACGCTCAATATGCATTACTTGAAATTTGGTAATTATGTACAACTTAGCAGTTACTGTAAATGATATAAAATATTCAGAAACAGCATTCCAATTAGTAGCCAAAAGACCCACTTTGGTAACACTCTTTAGTTGTATTTCCAATCCCATGATGAACATGTAACTATTTCCATTTTCCTGTGTATACTTTCCTGTAACTAGCTTTGTGTGCCTCAACTGCCTTCCTTTCCTTCCTAATGAGTATATAAACGGACGACTGCCTCAAACGGATGCATTAAGATGTTGTTAATGGAATGTCAACCAGAATAAATTTGATATTCTGTTCACATTATTTTTCAGTGAAAGAGAAAGATTTCTGGCCACAAAAATGTTAATTCACTTCACAATTATAGCAAAATAAACAATGACCAGAGTAAAAACATTTCTGACATATTGTCCAACAAGAAAACAGCAAATTTTGAAATAACCCAACCCACGTGTCCCAAAACAAACCTACAGGAACCAAATGCACAATCAGAAAATATGATGCCACCGGAAACTTTTTGTCAACAGTCACTTCCATGGGAATGTCAGCTTCCACTTTAGTAATATAAGTGAAACCCAAAATCTGTCACAACTGACAAACCACTCTGACAGCTCGTCACGTCACAACTGACAAACCACTCTGACAGCCCGTCACAACTGACAAACCACTCTGACAGCTATCACGTCACAACTGACAAACCACTCTGACAGCCCGTCACGTCCGATGCCCATCATTGTCAAGCATATATTCTAGTTGGCTTATTGTTGACTGTATGCGAGGTTGGACAAGTGCTATGTCCAGGTTTTCCTTCTGAAATGACAAACTAAGTTTAGTCAGAATGGGCATAATGTCCATCAAAAGTTTAGTGACCCCTATGAACTCGAACTGTGTGATCTCACTGTGTATGCCTTTAGCAGCTCCACTTTTTTCAGCCTGTTTTTTTTATTCAAAGTATGTAACCAGTGATGCCCATGTATGGAATACTGCCTCTAAAGCACTTAAAAAAGCAAACCATCTCACTGAATGTATTTCCTTTATTTTCAGTTGTTTGTCATGCCATACTGCTTCAATTTTGTTTAAGTTAGATGACCGCAAGGAAGAATGCTTGAAATGGTAGAATATATTTGTAAGAATTTCCCTGTACTTCTTTAAATAAAACATATTGTCAGCAGACTGGCTTGTACACAGTGCTAATTTGTGTGCCATGCAGTGAATATTTAAACATAATGACTGATCTTCAAGAAGCCGAGTACTTACATCTGTTTTCCAACATGTCATTACCGATGCTCCATCAGAACCAAAGAAACATAACTTTATTCATATCAATGTCCCTTTCCTGTGCAGCAGCTTTCAAGTTTGTATACACTGTCTCAGCATCACCCTTGTCTATCTCAATATTGTCTAAAAACACTGTTTCTGGCTCAAAGTCACTTTTGACACAAAACGTACATAACAGACTAGTTTTTTTTTATAGACACGTCGTCACTTTCATCACACATCAGTGACACATCAATGCAGTTGTTGAGTTTACATTTTAATTAATTTTCAATAACTATAGATATAGCATCTTGCATTTCCTCAGCTGACCTCTCAGACTGATATGTTGCATTGCCTCCTGAATGCAAACTGTCAATATCTGAACAACCCATCAAATCAATCAGTGAACCAAATTTTACAGTAGCAATCTTTCTTTACACATGCAGTATACGGACCTCATTACACTTATTAAAGCATTTTTCTTCTT
>JAPMAH010000023.1:2873054-2892054 GCA_029582155.1 Panopea generosa | reverse complement strand
TTATAGCCATTTGTTTACTTATTCTGATTCTGGATTTTGCCATTCAGCTGTATACAAACATACACACTCCTTCTATCTTCATTAACATTTAAGTATAATAAACAATGGATTAAACACTCTTTTAAATGTTCAAAACCTAATGACTCTTATAAAGAAATAATCTATTTTTAGTTTAATAAATATGTGTATTGATATTGTATTTGTGTATATAAGTGATATGAGGGTATAATATGAGAGATTGAAGATCAATTCTTTTTTGCATTTACAAACAATTTCCTCTCATAATTATTGTTGCGACATATGTCATGATTTATATATACACGTATATTATTAAGAGTGTATGTTTGTGGTAACTAACTCTTCTACCAATGTCTATTACGTCAGAGTTTGTTTAAAGGTAGTATACTTTCGGATATGATAATAGGGTTGCTTTGGTATCTGTCGATCACATTTGTCATGTAATTAATGATGATAATGTTACGTAGGTGGTAGTCTGGTATTTTGCTCAATAAATCTTGGTTAAGAACCGACAATAACAATATTTGAATTTGATTTGAAAGCACGTTCGATAGAAATATTAAACATTTCCCAAAACCAAACTGGTGTATATTGCATGTACTGCTGTGCATTCGAGATCCGTGCATCTTTTTAATATAATTGTCTTTGAAATGTAAGGTAAAAGACCTGCTGAATGAAAAGTATAATCTTCTCTATAGAAAGTTATCAATAACTAAATCGCCAGAAGGTCCCGTATTGTTAAGATGAGTTTCAATACAATATCAGTAAAGCTTTGGGAAATAAAATAAAATTTATGGATAATACTCCGTAAATTGAAATAGCACCTAGTATTATATGTTTGCAGTATCCGTAAAGTCGGGACCGGGATTTGTCTCAACATCTCCTGACATCAAGACTTATAACAGGATGACCATAGCACAGTGAATATCACCAATACTTTGTAGAAAATAAACAGAAGTATATTTAAGATAAAAACCTGCAATGGTAAATATAAACTCAAGAAACATAAACAACTCTTTCAGATAGTATTATTTTAGAGTGAGTCTTCCGAATACCCGCTTGTGCAATTGTGATACACACATATTGCCACACGCCATGAATTTATGTCGTTACCCATTGGGATATTGTCTCATAGAGAGAATTGTTGGAACACCCGGTTTGTTTTCATACATATTAAGACTACACTACGCTCATAACAAACCGTGTAAACCAGGACCAAACCAGATAAGACAATGGAATATTCATTGAATAGGATAAACAATAAGAATATTAAAATAGTGAATTTGAAAAAAAAACGGTGAAGGTATGCTTTTTTCTTTTATAATTGTAGATATTGAACCAGTGAAGAATTTGAGCCCAGACACATGCTGCAGATTTTGCTTTTTCTGTGTGTTTTGGGCATAAATGTTAATGGAGCCCTATGGGAAATGTAATAGTGGTGTGAGACGTTTAACCATCTCATTGTATTAACGACGAAAAGGACGACAACAACGACAACGATCAATCAGTGCGATGAGGTACATGTATGTGTTATATAAATGTTCTAGATTTATCAAACAATAATCAGGTTTATATTGTGTTAAGGCAGAGATCAAGAAACATAAGACAACATCATGTATAATTTATGTTTAGATTTAGACTTGTAATAACCATTTTAGTAATCGGGGGAGAGTACAGAAAAACTGTTCTTCTTAAAACATCACTATAGAACGGCATGTTGAGCAGATGTCAATCGTCCCTTGTAAATAAAACAATGCATGCACGAATTGCAAATTGCATAGTAGATGTGTTTACCATTGTTTGTTTTCTCAGATAGTAGCCAGTTTTAAATTGCGGATTGTATTGTTAATTTTTATTTCTTCAAAAAATGTGTAAAACAGTTACATATATTTCTTGATATAAAGTGATTGGCTATTTAAGTACAATGTACAATACAAATATATTATTTTATAATGCTCAAAATGCTGAAGGTCACCCATTGAGTGGATCGGATGTTTCTTGTGGTGTTTGTCTTTCACAAAAATGCGGCTGTCTCTTGAAAACTGTTTATATATAATGTAGGTTGTATTTGTTTGTTGACAGCTGTATTTGTTTTATTGTAATAATTATAGTCATATGTTAAAATAAATAATTAAAAGTACAAAATATATTGCTTTTTCGTCACTCTTTAGCTGATATTAGCTGCAGGCACAATGTTAGCATTTCTGATCACTTTGTTAGGCTTAGCTCCTTAATATATCACCACCATAATCGTCACCAGACTTGCATAGTAATATAACCATAATATTCCACAATTCCATGGCATTTCTAACAAACGTGTTTCGCTAGTCACGTAAATGTGTACCAATTTTTAAAATGCTTTCTTTCGTTAATTTGCAGAACTTTATATCAAAATGATAACAGTATTTAAAATGATCGAGTTACTTGCGGAGATGGGGTGTGCTCAAATACTGGTTAATCCCAGGAAACAGTGGTTAGGTTAACTGATCGTCTGTTAGCCCTCGATGGCATAAAAATGACGCTAAATATTCAATCAATCAATCAAAAATGATCGGATAAATTGTTTCTTGTTTGGTTATTTAACGTAAGTTTTATGTCATCGATGATTAACATTATAGAAAAAATGGTACTAGAAGTTTCATTGCTTGGCACTCGGCATTAAGAGGAAAGTTAGTCGGTGTCGGTATAATGTGACTGGGTGGGGTATCATACCGTGTGTCTGCTGCATGATACTCCAATGTGGCCGAGCTTGGAATACTGTCTCAAACAGACACTGTCACAATATAACTGACAAATTGATGAAAGCGTCGCTAAACACCATACAACAACAAATGACAATGAGACGTAATGTTGTATATCAATCATTATGGAGACTGACCGGATGGAGATTCAACTTCACGACCCTGACTTGATAGTCAGACTAACTACCGACTGAGCAAACCGGGCCAGGCTACCTTATTATTAAACTTAAAACAGTTTTTCAGACTGGAATTTTGCACAGTCTCTGTGATGCTCAATCATTCATTTTATTTTTGGGCCTTCATTGTCCTACCCCAGGATATGTGGAAAAACAATTAGTGACTTGCAGAGATAAGAGTCGTGTAATATTGGTTAACAGTTAGGTAAATCCTCAGAACGGTGATTTAATGCGCTGAACGCCGTTACATAAGTAAGATAATGTTGACGAAAATTGTATAATCCCATACAAACACTAGACAGCAATACAAGTTATATACCCTTAATATGCAATACACAAATATCAAATTGCAATATGTATTTAATGTATAAAATTTACAGATAATGATAGAAAAAGTGTATCTAATCCTAACTAAATGCCGATGATAAAATAGCAATTGTTTATTTCTAAAGCAATAAATTGAAATGTTCGGGGCGGAATCGATTTCTGATAGACAGACGGACATATGTCAAACTAAAACAATTAGTTACATCGTTGTATTTATTCCTGAAAAGATGTGTGTTAAATACATTATTTAAAGCCTGAAACATTGACATATTTATTTAATATATTATTGTGCACGTTATTTATCGCTTACTTATGACGAATGTGCACTACAAGCATTCATACTAGGCCAGTTAATCATCACCAGACTATGGGCATAGTCGAGGTTTTATCAATGGATTTTGATACAATAAAACGCATTTAAACCAAATGTTCTAAAGGAAATAGTTTCAGAATTACTAAATGTAAGTTATCCAGTATTATATTAATATATAACGGACCTTTTTTCAGCCTTGCAACTCCAAACAATGCACAATTTGTAATTCAAGAGATATAGAAGAGGAATTTCATTATTCTGATTTGTTCAGGGTACAAACATATTCGTAAATTATATGTTAGAAAATAGTATTATAGAAACTCTAGTTTACTCTGGCGTAACGTCTATATGTTTAAAGATGTTTTTGTTAGCGTAAGAATAAAAATAGGTAGGCTATGATAACGAGTCATTGTGGATAAGGATATGATTGGTACAAACGAGGCTGTTGACCCCGAATAAAACATATATACGGTATATATATAGACAAATTCAGTATAAAAGTTAATATTTGCAACATCCTTTCATTCAAAAGAATATCCAGCTTACTCCTATTCCTGCCTGCATACAGTAGCCAGTCTACGTATCTTGACTGTCATTTTCTCCGAACCGGAAGTAGAGTGAACTTGTCCGTGTAGTTTGGGTTAACCCGTCGTCATCCGGAATGGTTCCGCTCTCATTAAGATGTTCTATATAAGTAAGGCACCAGCCATTTCCGGTTTGATAAGAGATTACGGACAACCCGAGGTGTGCAAGCTGGACATATGTTTCAACTTTTATACTCACATAACTTGCTCCACAGAGCATGTCCATCTAATATATATATGCACATGTTTTGATCTGTAAATACAAACCTCAACAGAAGAGCAATCTTTTGATATATGTCGTTCAACTCCTTGTGGTATAAAGCTGGTATTTTTGCACGTATGTTTATCTCTAAGAAGAACCAGGTCCACTTCTGGCTATGGCTGAGTGGTCTAAGGCGCCATGTCAAGTCCACTAACGACCGCTGTGGTCTCGTTGGTTCGAGTTCTTCTCGGATTACTACAGGATGATGGTTGTACTCCGGTACACGGTCTTCCTTAATCATTAAAACTGGGTCGCCATATATATCGTGACATGTGTAACAAATGGCGTTAAACCTTTCCAAAAAATCTTTACAGACAGTATAAACATAAATGAACAAGTCCATATCTACAAAGTGGATGCCCTATGAAAGTAACAATTTCAACGAGAAAGGAGACGGTCCACGAAATCAAATGGAGAAAAAAAAACAATGAAAGGAGCTGATCTTCCAATTTCCATCAAACTTTTTAGATTTTTATTTCAGATATGTATATCTCTATAAACAAGTTAGTCTTGTTCAACAAAAAACTGTAAGAATGCTAATTGAACAGTTGAGCTTTTAGATTTAATATCCCGTGGTATGTATAGTCAAATGAAGTATAGTAGCTAATTAATAATTTTAACACACCTCAAGGAATCCCTTAAAGAATCGGCCATTTACGTATGGTTACTGCGTAATGAACAGAATGTAAATAGCTGATCTAAATATTAATCAAGCGCACACACGATCTCACAGACGGACTTGCATAAATAGGAAAAATGTTTCCTAAATGCATTGCCTTTCCTTCGAGCGAGACCAAATTTAAGACAATTTAGGTCGCAACAGAGCGCATGCCTATTTTCATATTATAGTAGTAGCACCTTGGGCGTGACAATGTTTTATGGGCATACACTGTTGTGGATAACGGAAAGGCTGTAGACGTCACGCTATATCATTTTCAAAGGCTCTATAATGAATGGTATATGATTGTAATGTGTTCGTGTTTTGCACGTTTGTCAACTGTTGACAATTGCCATGCGCTACATTTTTAGGAAACACCAATGTTTATGTCCGACAACATGCACTTTTTATATGACATTCGTTTCATCTGATACTCAGGTTTTATCCCATACAACTATAGAATATATACACGCTTACATCCGTGTAAGTGGGAGTGATTAATAATGTTAATGGAGAATGCAGAACAACAAATAATATTAGTTATATTTTATTTTAAGTTTGGCTACGGCTCAATATTTCGGGCAGCCGGCAAAAACAAATGGGCAGCCCTCAACAAAACAATCCCCATCATGGGGCAAATAAATCACACAAATCACAACCCCTTCATGGGGCAATAGTTAATATAAAGCACAATCCCCTTCATAGGGCAAATATTTCACATATAAGTTAAAATTGTACATGTTCTTTCAAGTTTCATTTCACATGAATCGATCAGCTAAACTGAATGAAACCAATCCTGCGTGAGAGTGATTGGAAACAAAAATTCTATTTATTTTAAACTGTTTAATATTTCGCTGACCGCCTCGCAAAGTGTTCAATTTACATTCCACGATAAGGTCACTAATTGGCCAGTAGCGGGTTATGATAAAACATTGACTAATTAAACGGAAAAGTGACGACATGTGGTTTTATGAAGGACGGAATCTACCTTTATCTTCGAGTGATAATTTTATCTTTATAATTCAACACACTTTCCATTATTAACTAAACAGGAAATTATAGGTGATGCATCTTTAAAATCATTGATGTTTTTAACATCATGGGTAAACACCTGTCTCTTTGTAAGAGGTACTTAGTATAAATAGTACGATATCTAAATTATTTGATGGTCTTGCAAACGTTAAGCGTTGCATGTCACTGTTCTATAGGTGTAATTTCCATATGTTTACATTAGATGGCCTCCTCTCACCGTTATGGTGAAAAAGAGATAGTAGCAGCAGCTGGTGTCACACCTGTCGCAAATATATTTATGAGGTCATTGTCAATATTTACACTCCACAGCTGACCTTTCCGCCGAATTACACCGCCATCCCTGACTGTATGTTCTCGGAAAGTAGGTCTAAAATACAACACAGAAATACCTCTGATGTATCAACAACACAAATATTTTATCTCACAGATATATATATATCTGCACTTAATCAGCATTTTCAATCAAAGATATGACCATAAAACCTACACTTCAATTTTACTATGAACTAATTTCAGGCCGGAACCGGAAGCACTTCCGTAGTGGTGTGACACCTATATAAAATACAAGATTGAATGTTTTAGGTAAATTATTTTTTAAAAAGTTTAAGCATGGCCTAACAAATAAGCTACTGGATAATATGATAGCTGATCTTGGATCAAAATGGAAATTGTGTTATGACAATGTGTTGATACTTAACGACTTTAAAAACGCTTGTTAACAACGACTAATTAGCCAGGAATGTGGCCAGTGTGTAATCACAGCAGACCACTTGACCAAAACCGCTGTCACTCCAATTTGCTGTCATTCCAACCCGCTGTCACTCCAATCCGCTATCATTCCAAACTAACCCGCTGTCACTCCAACCCAACCTGCTGTCATTCAAACCTGCTGTCACTCCAACCCACTATCACTCCAACCCAACCTGCTGTCACTCCAATCTGCTGTCACTCCAACCCAACCTGCTGTCACTCTAACCTGCTGTCACTCAAACCCAACCTGATGTCATTCCAACCCAACCTGCTGTCACTCTAACCTGCTGTCACTCAAACCTAACCTGATGTCATTCCAACCTGCTGTCACTCCAACCCAATCCGCTGTCACACCAACCAGCTGTCACTCCAACCCAACCTACTGTCACTCCAATTCGCTGTTATTCAAACCCCCTGTCACTCCAGCCCAATCAGCTGTCACTCCATTTTTACTTTTTTTCTATTTTTTAATAAATTTCTTTTTTCACTGCCATTGATTTAGTGTCATAAGTTTATTGATAAGTACGACAATGAGAAGAAGTCTATAAGCATGATGCTGTCGTACTTATCCCTTTTATATTATTGTACGTCAATATTTTTTACATAGTGTATGTATATTAACAAATAAATTATGTTTAAACTAAATTACATGAAACCAAACACTGATTCCATTAACGCTCGGTTCTTTCCGCCCATAAACGTATTATTATACTTTTGTCGCGACGTTCATGGAGAGAGAGGTGCAATCGAGTGTGTTGTACTAAGGTTTTAGGTGCGTCGATAATCTGAGATGAATGTACATGTATGTCAAAGTGGTCTTGAAAAAATGGTACTGGTCTGGAAGTGGTCTGCTGTTGCTGGGTGCGCTTACATCCGCTATATGGTCATGTACGGTACTTACTTAGACAATTAAAATACGTACCGTACTTTGTCAGACGCGAGTTTGTGCAAACTAATTGTAAACTGTTTAATATACGATAACAAGTGACATACATTCCAGTGAAACAGTTAACATTTACACTCATACACTAGTAATGTATAATACATGTATAGTATTATAATACTTTGCCTAAGACACAGTCATACGCCATAAAGCCAGTGCTTGAACTTATTTTTGGAAATACGCTAAGAACGCAGGAAATGCATCCACAAAGTCTTTTTTCTTCTGGTGCATGGAGATGGTTGCGGTTTAATGAAAAATGCTACAGCTAAAATATGTTGATGTTTCTGTTGGAAATGGAAGGTTAGGGGAAAGGGTTACACGATACGTCCTTTGTATGTACTAAACGCAATGACAACTAAATACCGGCAAGGACGGCTTGTTTTGCAGATACACAGATACCATGTTATGCGTACATGTCATTTTATTATTGTACCAAATGACTATAAAGTAACATATAATCGATTACATTGTATTATAATGTGCGTTGAATGTTATACGCATGACTATTTAACTAACATTCGTACATAACATGACTACTTAGAAAATTTCAATCATACATTTCTTAATATCCGAACTACATATACTAGCACCTGACAAACAGTAAATAGTTGCTTACAATAACTATACATAATGTAATTATTACAGTATATAGACAATATACGTAATCTGTGCCGAGCTACACGTACTCCAGTCTGTATCGAGAGGCATTAGTTTGTTCTATCTCAATATATATTCCCTACAAAACAACTTGCACTTAAATTAGTCGAACTGTAGCATTAATGTTATGCGGTCAATGAAAACGCACCACGAAATATATTTATTATCAATTTAGACTGCTCTACTTTTTGGATGTCAAAACTGAAATAAAATAATGTCCCGGGACTTACAACAAATGTTTCGTAAAAGAACAAATGCATTTTATTGTATTTGAGCTAAATTTTAATGTCTAAATGAAGAAGGGTGAAACTGAAAGTTCACAAAACCCAGCAACGGATGCGTCCGCCGTTTGCATCTACTACAGACTGGCATCTACGTCTCATACAAGGGATGAGACGCTGAATCCTGCATTGTGGGATGGCATACCGCTCGTCTATCAGTACCTGCACTAACTGTTTACATCTACTACAGACTGACATCTACGCCTCATACTGCAGATGTGACGCTGAATCCTGTATTGTCGGATGGCATCCCGCTCGGTTATCAGTACCATCTACTAACTGTTTACATCTACTACAGACTGGCATTTACGCCTCCTTCTGCGGATGTGACAATGAATCCTGTATTGTGGGATGACATCCCGCTCGTCTATCAGTACCTGCACTAACTGTTTACATCTACTACAGACTGGCATCTACGCCTCCTTCTGCGGATGTGACAATGAATCCTGTATTGTGGGATGACATCCCGCTCGTCTATCAGTACCTGCACTAACTGTTTACATCTACTACAGACTGGCATCTACGCCTCACACTGCAGATGTGACAATGAATCCTGTATTGTGGGATGACATCCCGCTCGTCTATCAGTACCTGCACTAACTGTTTACATCTACTACAGACTGGCATCTACGCCTCACACTGCGGATGTGACAATGAATCATGTATTGTGGGATGACATCCCGCTCGGTTATCAGTACCATCTACTAACTGTTTACATCTGCTACAGACTGGCATCTACGCCTCACACTGCAGATGTGACAATGAATCCTGTATTGTGGGATGGCATCCCGCTCGTCTATCAGTACCTGCACTAACTGTTTACATCTACTACAGACTGGCATCTACGCCTCCTTCTGCGGATGTGACAATGAATCCTGTATTGTGGGATGACATCCCGCTCGTCTATCAGTACCTGCACTAACTGTTTACATCTGCTACAGACTGGCATCTACGCCTCCTTCTGCGGATGTGACAATGAATCCTGTATTGTGGGATGACATCCCGCTCGTCTATCAGTACCTGCACTAACTGTTTACATCTACTACAGACTGGCATCTACGCCTCCTTCTACGGATGAGACGCTGAATCCTGTATTGTGGGATGACATCCCGCTCGTCTATCAGTACCTGCACTAACTGTTTACATCTGCTACAGACTGGCATCTACGCCTCCTTCTGCGGATGTGACAATGAATCCTGTATTGTGGGATGACATCCCGCTCGTCTATCAGTACCTGCACTAACTGTTTACATCTGCTACAGACTGGCATCTACGCCTCCTTCTGCGGATGTGACGCTGAATCCTGTATTGTGGGATGACATCCCGCTCGTCTATCAGTACCTGCACTAACTGTTTACATCTGCTACAGACTGGCATCTACGCCTCCTTCTGCAGATGTGACGCTGAATCCTGTATTGTGGGATGGCTTACCGCTCGTCTATCAGTACCTGCACAAACTGTTTACATCTACTACAGACTGGCATCTACGCCTCCTTCTGCGGATGTGACAATGAATCCTGTATTGTGGGATGACATCCCGCTCGTCTATCAGTACCTGCACTAACTGTTTACATCTGCTACAGACTGGCATCTACGCCTCCTACTACGGATGAGACGCTGAATCCTGTATTGTGGGATGACATCCCGCTCGTCTATCAGTACCTGCACTAACTGTTTACATCTGCTACAGACTGGCATCTACGCCTCCTTCTGCGGATGTGACAATGAATCCTGTATTGTGGGATGACATCCCGCTCGTCTATCAGTACCTGCACTAACTGTTTACATCTGCTACAGACTGGCATCTACGCCTCATACTGCGGATGTGACAATGAATCCTGTATTGTGGGATGACATCCCGCTCGTCTATCAGTACCTGCACTAACTGTTTACATCTACTACAGACTGGCATCTACGCCTCCTACTACGGATGAGACGCTGAATCCTGTATTGCGGGATGACATCCCGCTCGTCTATCAGTACCTGCACTAACTGTTTACATCTGCTACAGACTGGCATCTACGCCTCCTTCTGCGGATGTGACAATGAATCCTGTATTGTGGGATGACATCCCGCTCGTCTATCAGTACCTGCACTAACTGTTTACATCTGCTACAGACTGGCATCTACGCCTCATACTGCGGATGTGACAATGAATCCTGTATTGTGGGATGACATCCCGCTCGTCTATCAGTACCTGCACTAACTGTTTACATCTACTACAGACTGGCATCTACGCCTCCTTCTGCGGATGTGACAATGAATCCTGTATTGTGGGATGACATCCCGCTCGTCTATCAGTACCTGCACTAACTGTTTACATCTGCTACAGACTGGCATCTACGCCTCCTTCTGCGGATGTGACAATGAATCCTGTATTGTGGGATGGCATCCCGCTCGTCTATCAGTACCTGCACTAACTGTTTACATCTACTACAGACTGGCTTTTACGCCTCCTTCTGCGGATGTGACAATGAATCCTGTATTGTCGGATGGCATCCCGCTCGTCTATCAGTACCTGCACTAACTGTTTACATCTGCTACAGACTGGCATCTACGCCTCCTTCTGCGGATGTGACAATGAATCCTGTATTGTGGGATGACATCCCGCTCGTCTATCAGTACCTGCACTAACTGTTTACATCTACTACAGACTGGCATCTACGCCTCATACTGCGGATGTGACAATGAATCCTGTATTGTGGGATGACATCCCGCTCGTCTATCAGTACCTGCACTAACTGTTTACATCTGCTACAGACTGGCATCTACGCCTCACACTGCAGATGTGACGCTGAATCCTGTATTGTGGGATGGCATCCCGCTCGTCTAGCAGTACCTGCACTAACTGTTTACATTTACTACAGACTGGCATTTACGCCTCATACTGCAGATGTGACGCTGAATCCTGTATTGTGGGATGGCATCCAGCTCGTCTATCAGTACCAGCACTAACTGTTTACATGTACTACAGACTGGCATTTAAGCCTCATACTGCGGATGTGACGCTGAATCCTGTATTGTGGGATGGCATCCCGCTCGTCTATCAGTACCTGCACTAACTGTTTACATCTACTACAGACTGGCATTTACGCCTCATACTGCGGATGTGACAATGAATCCTGTATTGTGGGATGGCATCCCGCTCGTCTATCAGTACCTGCACTTACTGCTTACATCTACTACAGACTGGCATCTACGCATCATACTGCAGATGTGACAATGAATCCTGTATTGTGGGATGACATCCCACTCGTCTATCAGTGCCTACACTACTACAGACTGGCATTTACGCCTCATACTGCGGATGTGACAATGAATCCTGTATTGTGGGATGGCATCCCGCTCGTCTGTCAGTACCTGCACTAACTGTTTACATCTACTACAGACTGGCATCTACGCCTCATACTGCGGATGCAACGCTGAATCCTGTATTGTGGAATGGCATCCCACTCGTTTATCAGTACCTGCACTAACTGTTTACATCTACTACAGACTGGCATCTACGCCTCATACTGCGGATGTGACGCTGAATCCTGTATTGTGGGATGGCATCCCGCTCGTCTATCAGTACCTGCACTAACTGTTTACATCTACTACAGACTGGCATTTACGCCTCATACTGCGGATTTGACAATGAATCCTGTATTGTGGGATGGCATCCCGCTCGTCTATCAGTACCTGCACTTACTGTTTACATCAACTACAGACTGGCATCTACGCATCATACTGCAGATGTGACAATGAATCCTGTATTGTGGGATGGCATCCCACTCGTCTATCAGTGCCTACACTACTACAGACTGGCATTTACGTCTCATACTGCGGATGTGACAATGAATCCTGTATTGTGGGATGGCATCCTGCTCGTCTGTCGGTACCTGCACTAACTGTTTACATCTACTACAGACTGGCATTTACGCCTCATACTGCGGATGCAACGCTGAATCCTGTATTGTGGAATGGCATCCCACTCGTCTATCAGTGCCTGTACAACTACAGACTGGCATTTACGCCTTATACTGCGGATGTGACAATGAATCCTGTATTGTGGGATGGCATCCCACTCGTCTATCAGTACCTGAAGTAAATGTTTACATCTACTACAGACTGGCATCTATGCCTCATACTGCGGATGTGACAATGAATCCTGTATTATGGGATGGCATCCCGCTCGTCTATCAGTACCTGCACTAACTGTTTACATCTACTACAGACTGGCATCTACGCCTCATACTGCGGATGTGATGCTGAATCCTGTATTGTGGGATGGCATCCCACTCGTCTATCAATGCCTGCACAAACTGTTTACATCTACTACAGACTGGCATCTATGCCTCATACTACGGATGAGACGCTGAATCCTGTATTGTGGGATGGCATCCCGCTCGTCTATCAGTACCTGCACTACTACAGACTAGCATCTACGCCTCATACTGCGGATGTGACTATGAATCCTGTATTGTGGGACGGCATCCCGCTCGTCTATCAGTACCTGAACTAACTGTTTACATCTACTACAGACTGGCATCTACGCCTAATACTGCGGATGTGATGCTGAATCCTGTATTGTGGGATGGCATCCCACTCGTCAATCAGTGCCTGCACTAACTGTTTACATCTACTACAGACTGGCATCTACGCCTTATACTGCGGATGTGACGCTGAATCCTGTATTGTGGGATGGCATCACACTCGTCTATCAGTACCTGCGCTAACTGTTTACATCTACTACAGGCTGGCATTTACGCCTCATACTGCGGATGTGACAATGAATCCTGTATTGTGGGATGGCATCCCGCTCGTCTATCAGTGCCTGCACTACTACAGACTGGCATCTACGCCTCATACTACGGATGGGACGCTGAATACTGTATTGTGGGATGGCATCCCGCTCGTCTATCAGTACCTGCACTAACTGTTTACATCTACTACAGACTGGCATCTACGCCTCATACTGCGGATGTGACAATGAATCCTGTATTGTGGGATGGCATCCCACTCGTCTATCAGTACCTGCACTAACTGTTTACATCTACTACAGACTGGCATCAACGCATCATTCTGCGGATGTGATGCTGAATCCTGTATTGTGGGATGGCATCCCACTCGTCTATCAGTGCCAACACTATTACAGACTGGTATCTACGCCTCATACTGCGGATGTGACAATGAATCCTGTATTGTGGGATGGCATACCGCTTGTCTATCAGAAACCTGCACTAACTGTTTACTTCTACTACAGACTGGCATCTACGCCTCATACTAGGGATGTGACAATGAATCCTGTATTGTGGGATGGCATCAAGCTCGTCTATCAGTACCTGCAATAACTGTTTACATCTACTACAGACTGGCATCTATGCCTCATACTGCGGATGTGACAATGAATCCTGTATTGTGGGATGGCATCCCGCTCGTCTATCAGTACCTGCACTTACTGTTTACATCTACTACAGACTGGCATCTACGCCTAATACTGCAGATGTGACAATGAATCCTGCATTGTGGGATGGCATCCCGCTCGTCTATCAGTACCTGCACTAACTGTTTACATCTACTACAGACTGGCATCTACGCCACATTCTGCGGATGTGACAATGAATCCTGTATTGTGGGATGACATCCCGCTCGTCTATCAGTACCTGCACTAACTGTTTACATCTACTACAGACTGGCATCTACGCCTCATACTGCGGATGTGACAATGAATCTTGTATTGTGGTATGGCATCCCGATCGTCTATCAGTACCTGCACTAACTGTTTACATCTACTACAGACTGGCATCTACGCCTCATACTGCGGATGTGACGCTGAATCCTGTATTGTGGGATGGCATCCCGCTCGTCTCTCAGTACCTGCACTAACTGTTTACATCTACTACAGACTGGCATCTACGCCTCATACTGCGGATGTGACGCTGAATCCTGTATTGTGGGATGGCATCCCGCTCGTCTCTCAGTACCTGAACTAACTGTTTACATCTACTACAGACTGGCATCTACACCTCATACTGCGGATGTGACGCTGAATCCTGTATTGTGGGATGGCATCCCGGTCGTCTATCAGTATCTGCACTAACTGTTTACATCTACTACAGACTGGCATCTACACCTCATACTGCGGATGAAACGCTGAATCCTGTATTGTGGGATGGCATCCCGCTCGTCTCTCAGTACCTGCACTAACTGTTTACATCTACTACAGACTGGCATCTACGCCTCATACTGCGGATGTGACGCTGAATCCTGTATTGTGGGATGGCATCCCACTCGTCTATCAGTGCCTGCACTACTACAGACTGGCATCTACGCCTCATACTGCGGATGTGACGCTGAATCCTGTATTGTGGGATGGAATCCCAATCGTCAATCTGTACCTGAACTAACTTTTAACATCTACTACAGACTGACATCTACGCCTCATACTGCGGATGTGACGCTGAATCCTGTATTGTGGGATGGCATCCCACTCGTCTATCAGTAGCTAAACTTACTGTTTACATCTACAGACTGGCATCTACGCCTAACAATGCGAATGTGACGCTGAATCCTGTATTGTGGGATGGCATCACATTCGTCTATCAGTACCTGAACTAACTGTTTACTTCTACTACAGACTGACATCTACACCTCATACTGCGGATGTGACGCTGAATCCTGTATTGTGGGATGGCATCCCGCTCGTCTATCAGTACCTGAACTAACTGTTTACATCTACTACAGACTGACATCTACGCCTCATACTGCGGATGAGATGCTGAATCCTGTATTGTGGAATGGCATCACACTCGTCTATCAATACCTGCACTAAATGTGCCTTGTTTATGACGTGACGTCCGTTTTACACTAACCGCCCGAGCTGGTCCCATAAATGCTCAATAGGGCTCAGGTCTGGCGAAAATGCTGGCCAGGGCAGAACTTGAACGTTGTTTTGACCCAGGAACTCAGACGTTAACTTGGATGAATGTGGCCTAGCAATGTCCTGCTGAAACAACGTGGCTTCACGGTGATCTCGAAGAACGATTTTGTCAACGTATCGTTGAACTGTCAGACTTGGTGGTGTCATGATATACCGAACCACACCATTACACTATCCCCCTCCCACCGTCATGCTGCCTGACGCAGCATTCTGTGTAACGCTCACCTTGGTGATGTCACACCTTACGCCCTCTAAACCCCCATCCAGCATATCTATAGAAAACCTGGGGTAGTATTCTCCAACAAGTATTTAGAATTTTCTAAGACTTAAGCTAGAAAATACAAATGTCTGCCTTAGATATTTAGTTTACCGTGACAGGTAAAATAATCATGAGCATTTATTTGACTAAATATTAAGTGTCCCTACATGCTTGCAAATTCTGGCCTAAAAACATGGTATGTAATTGTGGTTTTTCAACATCCATTCTTAAGTTCAATTCTAAAAATATTCTTAAGAATGGTTGGTGAATACCACCCCTGGACTCATCAGTGAAAAGAACATCTTTCAATTGATTTTGCGTCCATCGTAGATGCCGACGACACCACAACTCACAGTTACATCGCCTCTCTGGTGTCAATACGTTATCCTTTTAAGGATTATGTCAATATTGGGGTATGCATCTGAAATATGGGGCTACAGCAAATCAAAAGAAATTGAAAAATTGCATATAAAATTTTGTAAACAAATACTTAATGATAGAACTAGCACATGCTCATCGGCTATATACGGTGAGTTGGATAGATACCCTTTGTACATATCACGCTATATTAGAATTATAAAATTCTGGTACAAATTGATAAATACTGATAATATTATTTTACAGAAAGTATACACACTTGCATATGATAATCGTATAAAAGATAAAACGAATTGATTATCTAATGTTAAACCAATGTTATCTGACTATGGCTTTGGATAAATTTGGGAAGATCCCTCAATGATTGTCATTAATAATTTTATTCATGTATATAAACAAAGAGTTATTTACAGTTTCCTACAAAATTGGTATTTAAATAAATCAAATAGTAGTGTGCTAGAATTATATAATAATGTTAAAACTTCTTTTGCCTACGAACAATATTTAGATATGTTACCATGTGATTTGAGAACATATATTTGTAAAATTCGATTATCATCACATTCATTAAGATTACAAACAGGACGTTATGCGAGAAATAGAACGATTCTGTCTATATTGCAATTTGCAGGATCTAGAAGATGAATTTCATTTTATTTTGATATGTCCCTGATATCTAGAGTTAAGACAACAATATATAAGCAACTACTTTTTTCCACGTGACATGATCTAAATATATTTGTTAACATGTGTTTTGATATGACGATTACTAATAAAAAAATTATGTTCTGTTCTGTTCTGATTATGGGTTGAAATTCCAACAAGCGTCGACGCACGGTGGAGTGATAAATGCGTTGCTGGTTATATCCCCTTTCTTCCTGGACAGTCCGTATTGCTGTTTGAAGGCGATCTCGGAGGTGCGTAAGGACAATATGGCGGTCTTGTTGACCGTGGACGTGGACGATCAGCAACACAGTCGGTTTCTTGGTGTCGTCTAACTAACCGCATGATAGTGGAGTGAGAATAATGCATACTACGTGCAAAAGCGTGATATGACAATCCCCCGGTTACCATACCGACGGCTGTATGACGTTGGGCGTCATTTAAACGCCCCATAACGTAAATGAAGTTGAATTTAAAAAAAAAAAACGAAACAGATATAAACCGAATGCGCTATTGTGAAACTACGTCATTCTATTTATAATTAGACTCGTCCTATACAGGTGGCACATTAATATTGAATATATTGTATTGTATATTGTCTGTAACAGACAAATGTGCTGTCATCCCTGATACGGTAGGTTCCATTTAAAATAGAATGACGTAGTTTAAAAAAAGCGTATTGGGTTTATAACTGAAAATAATAAGCCAAACATTTTGGTTCGTTTTCATAGAACACAAGTATACATATACTGGTAATAACCGACATTTGCACTTACATACCACATATAATGTATTATTATTATTATTACATAACTTAGGCAAATACACGGTCTGTTGACTGTGATCTGATACTTGCAAATAATATTCCAAATATAATATTAGTATAACAGAGCTTAGACAATACATAGTCCGTATATATCATAGGCGTAGGAGCCGGGGAGCCAGGGGGCCGGGGCCCACATTTTTCAGGTTGGAGGGGCAGTAAATACTTCCCCTCTACCCCAATATTTTGACACAAGCGGGGTGGGGGGGGGGGGGGGGGGGGAATACATCATCATGTACAACGTTACGTCAGATGTTGGCGAACATTGCATAAAACGTCGTACTTTAAAATATCGTCATTTATCGAAACAAAATTAATAGAGATTTTAAATATATACCATCACATTCAGTTATTTTTACTCTTTAAATACAAAATAAAAATAAAAAATATTTAAAGAATATGTTTTAACACAACAAAGTGAATTTCTGGAAAAAATACTTTGTTTTTCATATTGAAGTTTAATGTTATAAACTTAATACTTTTGGATAATTATAACTATTATTAAGTTAAATTTAAAATTACAGCTCAAAAAGTTCGTAAAATACTGAGATAAATGGAATAAAAGTAGTAAAAATAAAAACACTGTCCAATTGAAATTCTTTTATTCAATTTGGCATAAGTTTCCAATGGGAAATAATGATTTCCAAGCGGTCAATTCTTTTGGAAACACAAGTTTCCAATGGGAAGGTGAAGGGTCTAATTGGAAGATTCTATTTATAGATCAATTATTTTGTGTACGAGTAGAGAAGGAGCGTGTCTATGTGAGTGAGTGAGTGTGGGCATGCGCTTGTATGTGAGTGCAGCGTTGGTGCTTGTGTAAGTGCGTTTGTGTGTCCGTCAGTGTGTGAGTGAAGCGTACGTGCGTTTGAAAGTTTCTATATGCAGCATGCGCGTGAATGCATGTGCTTGCATACAAGTGCATTAAAAGTAGTAGTGGCAGAAGCAAACACAAAAGAAGCATTTATATTTGTGCGTGCGTGTAATGTACTCTGTGGCAGAAATAACAATAGCAGCAGTAACAGCAGCAGCAGCAGCAGTAGAAACAGCAGCAGCAGCAGTAGTAGAGGTAGTAGTAGTAGTAGTAGTAGTAGTAGTAGTAGTAGTAGAAGTAGTAGTAGCAGTGGTGGTGGTAATAGTAGTAGTAATGGTGGTGATGCTGGTAGTAGTAGTAGTAGTGGTGGTGGTAGTAGGAGTAGTAGTAGTAGTAGTAGTA
>JAPMAH010000023.1:2843054-2868054 GCA_029582155.1 Panopea generosa | reverse complement strand
TTACTACTACTACTTCTACCAATATTACTACTACTACTACCAATATTACTACTACTACTCCTACTACCAATATTACTACTACTACTACTACCAATATTACTACTACTCCTACTACTACTTCTACCAATATTACTACTTCTACTCCTACTACTACTACCAATATTACTACTACTACTACTACTAGTTCTACCAATATTACTACTACTACTACTACTACCAATATTACTACTACTACTACTTCTACCAATATTACTACTACTACTACTACTACTACTACTACTACTACTTCTACCAATATTACTACTACTACTCCTACTACTACTACCAATATTACTACTACTACTACTTCTACCAATATTACTACTACTACTACTACTACTACTACTACTACTTCTACCAATATTACTACTACTACTACTTCTACCAATATTACTACTACTACTCCTACTACTACTACCAATATTACTACTACTACTACTACTACTACTACTACTACTACTACTACTTCTACCAATATTACTACTACTACTCCTACTACTACTACCAATATTACTACTACTACTACTTCTACCAATATTACTACTACTACTACTACTACTACTACTACTACTACTACTACTTCTACCAATATTACTACTACTACTACTTCTACCAATATTACTACTACTACTACTACTACTACTACTACTACTACTCCTACTACTTCTACCAATATTACTACTACTACTACTTCTACCAATATTACTACTACTACTCCTACTACTACTACCAATATTACTACTACTACTACTTCTACCAATATTACTACTACTACTACTACTACTACTACTACTACTACTACTTCTACCAATATTACTACTACTACTCCTACTACTACTACCAATATTACTACTACTACTCCTACTACTACTACCAATATTACTACTACTACTACTTCTACCAATATTACTTCTACTACTACTACTACTACTACTACTACTACTACTACTTCTACCAATATTACTACTACTACTCCTACTACTACTACCAATATTACTACTACTACTACTACTACTTCTACCAATATTACTACTACTACTCCTACTACTACTACCAATATTACTACTACTACTCCTACTACTACTACCAATATTACTACTACTACTCCTACTACTACTACCAATATTACTACTACTACTACCAATATTACTACTACTACTACTACTACCAATATTACTACTACTACTTCTACCAATATTACTACTACTACTACCAATATTACTACTACTACTCCTACTACCAATATTACTACTACTACTACTACCAATATTACTACTACTCCTACTACTACTTCTACCAATATTACTACTTCTACTCCTACTACTACTACCAATATTACTACTACTACTACTACTAGTTCTACCAATATTACTACTACTACTACTACTACCAATATTACTACTACTACTTCTACCAATATTACTACTACTACTACTACTACTACTACTACTACTTCTACCAGTATTACTACTACTACTACTACCAATATTACTTCTACTACTACTACTACTACTACCAATATTACTTCTACTACTACTACTACTACCAATATTACTACTACTACTCCTACTACTACTACCAATATTACTTCTACTACTCCTACTACTACTACCAATATTACTTCTACTACTCCTACTACTACTACCAATATTACTTCTACTACTACTACCAATATTACTTCTACTACTCCTACTACTACTACCAATATTACTTCTACTACTACTACCAATATTACTTCTACTACTCCTACTACTACTACCAATATTACTTCTACTACTACTACCAATATTACTTCTACTACTCCTACTACTACTACCAATATTACTTCTACTACTCCTACTACTACTACCAATATTACTTCTACTACTCCTACTACTACTATCAATATTACTACTACTACTACTACCAATATTACTACTACTACTCCTACTACTACTACCAATATTACTTCTACTACTCCTACTACTACTACCAATATTACTTCTACTACTACTACCAATATTACTTCTACTACTCCTACTACTACTACCAATATTACTTCTACTACTACTACCAATATTACTTCTACTACTCCTACTACTACTACCAATATTACTTCTACTACTACTACCAATATTACTACTACTACTCCTACTACTACTACCAATATTACTACTACTACAACTACTAGTACTAAAAATACTACTACTACCACTACTACTATTACAACTACTACTGCTGCTACTACTACTATCAATACTACTACCACTTCCACTATTACTACTACTATTACTACTTAAAAAATAATAATATCATTAGTACTACTACATCTACTACTACTACTACTACTTATATTCTTACATTTACTCTTACTTTTATTAATAATAATAATTACACCTTTTTTTGAGAGAGCTTCTACTTGTTATAATGTAAAACACGTTTACAAGTTAACGGACTGCATCAAAATGGCATAATCTGGATTTGCTCTTAAATTACACAAAGATGTTTCGTTCAGGAAATTCATATATCATTCTTATTTTTAGTATTTATTACTATTATTATGTCACCGTTTCCATAATAAATAACTTGGGTTTGTTTATCATGGGCAGTGTTATTCATAACTCCGCGGGAAATTACTTTGTGTATATGTGATATATGTTAACTACCTTTATTACCTTTAATTCACTTCGTCTGTTTGGACTAATGTCGAAACGTTCTGTAACGAAACATAAGCTAACAATCCAGACTTTAATGTTCATATTTGTTAACACTACTTAATTAACAATACATAAGGTAGTATCCCAATATCTCAAGTACGTGTTTATGAAATATGAATAAACAATATTACTGACAGGTTTGTGCCGAACTGGATTCGTCGGATCAACATAACAAACTGCTGGATGCTTCAAAGCAACAATTATGTATCACTGAGTAACTTCCAAAAATAACTTTTACGTGATTTATTGATATAAGCCACTATTTGAAATAGAACATTAAAACATATTTATATGTAAAAACAGTAATAGCATTACAATAACGGCATTGGTTAAAGTATTGGTCGCTTACGCATGATGTCCTGGGTTCGAACCCAGACTTATCTCGGTGATTCCTCGTCCAATTCTGGCTCTATGAAAGAAAAGTACACCTAACTGATTGAAATATCTTTAAGGTTATTAATACTTTTCATAATTAACTGTTTGGACATACTTGTATTAGTATTAATGAACAATACATACATATTTTTTTGCGAATAAGGTTTAACGTCGCCATTTTCAACACATTATAAGTTATAAATGGCATATCCAGTTTTATTGGTGGAGGAAGACATCAGAATGAATTTGAGTAGATCCTCGTTCCTTCCGCAAGTAACTGGCAAACTTTCTCACATAAAGTTTCTGGAGCGAGCAGGACTCGAACCTACATGTACGACCTTACCGGTGAGAGGTAAGTGATCTTGAAAGACACATTAATTACGTTCTGCTATAACTGATGTTATTTTAAAATGAAAACCTACGAGACACTCTCTTGTTTCATAATGATAAATGCATATAGAATGAACTATTGTTTATATTAGCTGTGTCAATACTATACAACACAAAAGGAAAATATACTAATGAAAATATTTTAACTAAACCGCAGATATTGATCTGTCATTTCATTCTATAAATGACAATGATCACCTTATTGACCGTGAACTTCTTCCCGTTTATTTTCGTAAAAAATGTAGCCAATATTCCCATCAACCTTCGCTTGTGATCTTTGTTTTTCAAATATGTTCATATTTATATTCAACTCATTCAGGAAGATTATCCTATCAATAAATACGAAACATTAAGAAAGGCAATATATATGTTTAATACTATAACTTAACAAATACGTTACAGACAGACATACCGACAGGCAGGCAGGCAGGCAGGCAGGCAGGCAGACAGACAGACAGACAGACGGACAGACAGGCAGACATTAGCCGGACAGACATATTATTTTCTGTTCTGACTGTGTTCATACGAGTGCGGCATAATGCAGCGATCCATTTATATACGATCGATTGATTGAATATTTAGCATCATTCTTATGCCATCGAGGGCTTACAGACGATCAGTTAACCTAACCACTGTTTCCTGCACACCCAATTTCCGCAAGTAACTGATTACTTTCTCACTTGAATCAGTGGTCAGAGAGGACTGATAATGAGACACAATGTCGTATATCAATCATCACGGAGACTGTTGCCGGGCGGGGGATTCGAACTCACGACCCCTGGATTGATAGTCAGACGCGTAACCGACTGAGCTAATCGGGCCCGGCGATCCACTTATAATATCAAGTATACAACGTCGTGATATAGTTGTAGCCGCTCAATACAACGCAATACAAGTACAATTGCACTGCACCCACATTAGAAAATATAATCTCTGTACATAACAATGGTATGGTTTTACCAGTATAACTACAACTTCAATGATTATTAAGTTCAGTGTCGCACCGAAAACTTTGAAGTACCTACAACAGTCGTTTGAAGTTTATGACCTCATGTACATAGTTAATACACCCTGTTTTGTTTCTATTGAAATCCGTCAATACAATATTTAATGCTGTCTTGATGAACGATAACCCAGTTTGTTATTGGATATGCCCAATGTATTATTTAAGCCCTATGGCAATTGTATGACTGTACCTTGCCGCCTATTTATTGCTAACAATAACATCTATTTTTGCAAGTTTGTGTCCAAATTACTTCACCATTCATGAAAGAATTCGAGACGCCAAACTGTTGTCTGCAATTTTACTGCTGTAAATCTAGGGATTTTGTAAAAGTTATTATGTGAAATAGAAACTGTTTGAATATATTATTTAAAGATGTATTCTTTCGGTAATCGTTTTTTCATGTATCGCTGACTGTGAATAACGAACTTGAAATTAAGCAAAATATTGTGTTTGATAGGATTGTTAATATTTTATATACTCATTTTGAAATGCCCCCGAGTGTCGTCGGTAATTTAGGACAGTAGGAAATATGATATTTGTCGAGCAGGTAGGGTATTTCCCAACTATGGTTTTCATACTTAATATTAACCTAACACACATTACATTAAGGTAAAGGTCAGTTATTTACTTCAAATCTAAAGAATGCCTTTTTAATGAAATAAAAACACGTCTACAATGGACGATAATAACACCTTAAGTAAATGAACATAGTATTACTTCAGTTTAGTCTATAGAATTAAACTCGGAGAATCGTGAAATTGTTCTTTTAAATTCATATATAGATATCCTTGTAGAACCAGTATTAGCATACGCAAATAACGTGTCTTGCTCAAGGTCACAACACCTAGTTGTGGTGACGGGTTGAACGCATGACCTTTGTAGCATGAACCCGGTACTATAACAATCACTAAACGTGGGATGATGGCCATGCACACGTAACCTTTATTGCAAATAATTAGATTAAATGTGTAAACATAATCATCGTTCCAAAGATCTATCAGGCTAATAAAGGAAACAAGAAACACCAAACCTCTGCAAATAAATGAGTAAATACCAACACATATACAGATAGGAGACAAATGGACCGTACAGCAATGTTCATGACCAATCATCACAGAGATAATGAATATGTGGTATTACGACCTCATGACCACTGAATTCACAACCAGACGCGTCACCGGCGGATCTAGCCTACATATATATAAAGAGAAACGAGTGTTTCATTTTAGTCAGTCATTCACCCCTGTACATGTATATAGTGGTACATGGTGGCATAGTTACGTCAGCCTGATAGTCGAATAGCCACTTCATTATGTCGACATCAGGACCGTATAATGTCGACAGCTCATTCATTATGTTGATGATTTATAATCACCTTTAGTCAGTCACTTTTTCAAATAAATATGGCAATATCAGTGAAGACGCCCGATGTTGACATCAGGACAGAATCGAAGAAGCTGTCGGCAGGACAGTGCATTAACTGACAATAATAAGTGAGATGCCGACTTAACACGTTCCTAATGTCGATTAATGAAGTGGTTACGTGAATATCAAGATTTCAGAACTATGTCACCATAGCATAAACATATTGTCAAGATAAAAGTATATGTAACTGATAGACGTATTATTGTCTTTTTTTCAGTGCAGAAACGATTAGTTTAACTACAGTTCAACGTTTTGTTTATTTGAAACCATAGCAAACCACGTACTCTAATCCCTATAATAACATAATTGACATGTTTACAGACACAGACAACCATGACCACTAACATTAACCTTGTTTTTGTTGCAATGAATTTCCGCGTCCTTCACTGTTGTTTCGTAAGTTTTGATCTAGATATGAATGACTTTGCACATTGTATTGTTTAATATCTATTTTAAAACATATCGCGTGTTTCAATAGCGTGCTAACACGATATTATCTGTAAGAAATATTTTGTGAATGTTTGAGTGTTCACTTCATTAAACATGAAACAAAAAAGGAATACCAAGCTTTAGATAGTTGCAGTACACTATATTACTAATCAAAACAAAGATATTTGTGAAACTGCTGCGTAATATGTCAGCCATTCACATTTATAAGCCAACTAAAGTACTTTAAAGGGACATACTGCAAATTTTCATTTTAAAGTATTATGTAAATATGAAGATACATCACAACAGCATAATCATGCTAAGACCATTGTGTTGAAAAAAAGTGCATAAGTCTTATAAGTCTAAAGAAAAACATAATATATGACAGATCTTCGACAGCAAGTACAAATCATATATTATGTCCTGAGTTGTATCGGTTGCATCTGAGTTGTATTGAACACATTTCAAGTACATCATGATTTAAAACAAAATGAATACAGAAGATCTTTGATGGCTCGAACCCGACGGGACTGGATAAAATAGTTCGAACAAAGCGTGCAAAAATACAGGTAAATATGTTGACTGGACTTATTAGTTTCTAGTTCGACTCTTCCAGCCATCGATGTTCTAGCTATCGGAGGTAGAATTATAGAAATTAAGTAGCAATTCGACTGGGACCAGATAAGCGGTTCGAGCCATGTGTGGTGTTCTAATGTAAACTTCAGCGTATTCATATATCTATGTCAAGACTTATAAAACATGTTTAATATTTAGTACAATACACTTAATAAATCAAACCATCCCCCAAACAAAAAAGTAACCAACAGCTTAGTTTCTATTGCCCGATGTTGATCTTAAAATAAACTATGTTTTATCTGAATGTGGCAATTACAAATGTTATAATGACATTATAATCTTCCTGAAATTAATATGCTACTAGTTGTATATCATTCAAATGAAAAGATGGGCGCACAATGGGGCACGGTAAGATAAATTTATATTCGAACGTGGGTTGGAATACATGTCCACTACGGACTACATTACTTGAATGTACGCTCAACATATCAGAACATATTTATGAACTGTGAATTGTAAACTGATATGCATTTAGCACGGCTCAGCAAATACACAATACAAGGCAGTTGGTTTGTAATGCAAACAGATTATTTTACCTGTTCACAAAAAATATTAACTGCCATCATATCATACATATAAAATATAAAACGCAGTTAAGTTTACATAACATAAGAGATTAAACAGCGCGGTGTATTACTTAACAAAGCTTAATAGAATATGTGTTATTTAAAGTGTAGAGCATTGAAAGTAACTTCTTTAGAATGATAAGATATATTTAATTTTTGCTAAGGTGCTAAGGTAAATCATAGTCGTAATTTCATTGTATTGTAGCTATGTCAATTTGCATGGAAGTGACAGTGTGAGCGGCTGCATGCTGTATATCCCTGTGCTTATTTGCATATTCACTTACAATGTTACATCATACACATATCATGTAAACTATTATTCAAAGTCAATAAAAGTTGATGTGATATATCTATATAGTTTTAAATCCGAACAAACGGTAACAGTTTGTCATTTGTTTAACAACTACAGTCCATGCAGGGACAATACAATTACGTTTATTAACAATTCATCGTAAGAGTGATTCCCCTTATTAACAATATAATATTTGCTAAACTAAGCTTTAATAAGCAATGCTTTAAGGCACAATGATGTTCCATATATGAACAGTTTTTTTTTCATTATTCGATAATATGACGAGAAGAAACGTACGTTAAAATAATATAAATATCATGTTGTAACGCAATCCCGTAATCAGTTATATACAAACTGCAATACAGGAATATGCTTAACTCATGTGTTTGCTATTAATCTCCATTCTTTTGATATTTCAATGACAATAGTTAATTAATATCAGTCCAATAAATGGTATGATGTCCGTTTCTAAATTCAAAACTGAGCGTTTTTATTTTGAGAAGCAATCAAGTCGAGACTGGAATCGAACAAACGACATTGGACGTGACGGACTAACACTATACCAACTGTACTGCATCGAAGCATATGAGTTACTGTAGTTATGTGGAAATTAGTAGTATCTTTGTATATTAACTATACAAATACAATATTAAATATTATTATATTATTCAGGAAGTTTGAGAGTAAAGTACATAAGTACTTATTTATAGAAGATGACGAAATTCAATTTCAATGAGGTCTTCTTCGTTCTAACTCATTTGAAACGGTTACCAATATTATACATACTTATAATAATATATACTGACTAAAGTTAAATATTTCCAAATGTTTTATAATTTTTATTAAGATCTGATTCATTGAAACATTTTAATATTTCATTTCATCAAAATAGAAAATTCAATGATCACCAAGTTTGATAGTAAAAGGCACATAAATAAAGAAATTCCATTGGATACCACAAATATAACTATAGTCTACATTCGTTTTTCTACAATAATTGGTGTGAAATAGGAACAAACTTATACTTTATATATTTTAGGGAGGAGGGGTGTGTGTGTGTGTGTGTGTGTGTGTGTGTGGGGGGGGGGGGGGGGGGGAGGCTTTTTCGTTTGAAAAAATTAAAAACTTTATAAAGAGTATCTAGTTCATAATTTCTAAGGTACAACCAGGTGTTACCAAGCATAAAACACGATGGAAAGAACGATTAAAACATGAACCAATCGGTAACTAAGGCTCTGTTGACCTATTTCAAAAACTACTGTTATACAAACATACAAATCAATTATATATAGGTATCGATTAAAGAAAGAACAAAATCCTATAATCTAACCGAAATTAAATTGGAGTCAGACTTTCAACATATTCAGTTGGACTAGAAGCAGATATGCACTATTCAAATAAAATTCACATGTCATCAAACATTAAAAACGTTCAATGCAAAAAACTGATACGAATAATCTGAACGAACGCATAATCGACGCTACATGTAGTTAATTCAAATTTGTATGGATATTGTAATGGTTAAATCAGTTTGTTCTGTGAATGGTTTCATGTAAAGACATTTTAACATATTTAAGAATATATTTAAGATATCAACTTTAATATAGAATATATACAGAATTCCCTTTGGAATTATAACAAATACATTCTAGTATAATTACTTAGATTTATAAAACTTTATTTTTAAATGTACAAGCAAATAAAAAAATAGTTCTAAAATATATTTGTTAACAATATATGGAAAGAAGAATCGAGATAAAACAAGAAATAGCTCTATTAAACATGACAAATTAGAAATGTATGAAACAAAATGGAGACATTATTCCATAAGAATATTTAAAAAGCTGTGTTTCTTTTTTGTTCAAAACATGGAAAGCTGTTATTATATATGATAAATGTTTACGATATTTACATCGGTGAAACTGTTTCAATCTTTCTGTGGTTGTTCGGTAACTATATTAAGCAAATAAATGATAAAAATATTCTTTTTTTATTTTTTGTAAAATACAAAAGTTCATCAAACTCTCACTAAAAAGCGACATTTTACTTATTGGCACAAACATCGAGATGGTGTTATTGAAACTGTGTTGATATATATATATATATACAATTGCTTAAGTAAAAATATCTGTGAGTTATATACGATACTATTGTAACCATATTATGTAAATAAACATTAACATGTTTTGTATCGTTTATATATTAATATTGATACAGTGTTGAATTACATAAAATACGATATATATATTGAATATATATTTTATTTAATATTTATAATGGTCTAGATATCAATAATCTTTAACATGCATTGTACAAGAGAGACAATCCAGGTGGACACTATCTATGTCATGCTATTTTATATTATAATCACTCTATCTGTTAACAACGAATTTTAATCCACATGTAACGAAACAAATGATAACACCATCAGACGAAACATGGGGCTATGTGTATGGGTGCAGCAATTGTAGTTCAATGTCAAGGCGGTAAATATATCATGTACGACAGTGGCTCTGATCCAAGTCATGCTTTATAGGTTGGTCTTACACACTTGATTATGCCAGGTTTACGTAGATGTTGTATTCATCGAAACATCGCAATATTGGCCAAACAACTTTGGGGGAAAAAACGAAACGATGTTAAAAGATGAGACCGTACCATATTACATGATACCGTATGTAGTCAATTATTACTGATATGTTGTATATTATGTTGTATTGAACATGAATATTCCATAAACAGTTTAAGGTCGGCAGTGTAACCGTATTTTCGGTTCGTTGACCATATACATTACATATTTACATACATATAAGATAAAAACAGTATTACATGAACATATGCAATTACAAATGGATTACATGAATACAAATATAAAGAAAATGATGCACATTTTCTTATTCCAAATGGTCAATAAATGTGTTTCATATATGATCGATCCTTATTAAATCATGATATTTTTTTAACATATTTTTTTAACGTCTTTATAACATTTACATATGTGTTTCACCACTTGTAAATATCACTCCTTTGTTTATAATTCTGGTAAAACTGTTAAAGTGCAATAATCTCGTATAACACAGATACGCGTGTAACCATTGGCCTGACACAGACTGTCAATAAAAAAGGGGATGTGATCCATTCAGCTTTTTATATTTGTTTGAGCGCCGTCAATTTTCTTAGACAAGCTGACGGTGTATTTGCAAGCACTATATTGTATTTACCGGACAGATGGATCCGGTTTAGTAATAACACCGGCACTTGACCGATAGTCGTTTCACGTCAGGTCAAATAAACATATGATGTAAATGCACTATACACTATACACTATGTAATGCGTTTAATATTTGTTTTCAAACGTAAAATTTATTATATGTTCAGCTTCAGGTTAACATAAACGTTTCTGTCGCTTGTTTGTTTGTTCTTCAGCTGGAACAAAAGGAAAAAAATATCACTTTAATTTTCGGTTCATACATTTGCAAGAAATGCCATATATCTATAACATACATGTGTATAGAAGATATATGTTTACATATGTACACATAATATAGATTTAGTTACCTTGTTTCTAATTCATTCTAAATACATTTTCTCCGTTGGTGTGTCAGAGTTAAGTGAGCAATACGAGAATCATGAAAGTCATATGAGAATCAAGAAAGCAATACGAGGAGAATCAAGAAAGCAATACGAGTATCAAGATAACAATACGAGAATCAAGAAAGCAATATGAAAATTAAGAGATACGAAAATCAAGAAAGAAATACGAAAACTGAGAGAGCAATACGAGAATCATGAAAGCCATACGAGAATCAAGAAAGCAATGCGAAAATTAAGAGAGCAATACGAGAATCATGAAAGTTATACGAGAATCAAGAAAGCGATACGAGAATTAAGACGATACTTATTAACAAGGTACATGTGTCAATATGGAAACTACCCAGTATATATAACAGTACATCCTGTATAAAAACACCCAGTATATATAACAGTACACAGTAACCTCTACTGGTATCGTAAGGGGAAGTTACTAGCAATATAATTTCATTTGTGTTTTACAGCACAACGAACACTAAAGTAGAGCAGTTAGTACTGATTCGGAACTCAAGAACACGTTCAATTTATCAGACAGCCGTTGCAAGTTAGTCTGATATTCGTTGTTCGTCTTTTGATATTTAAGTATGTAACTCTTCAATATGGAGGCTGAGAAGTTTAGGGTTATGGTAAGTTTCAAGTTAAATACAGATAGACGAATGTCAAGCTAACTTCAGTTTACCTTATCAGACCCTCATAACAGCGATGTATGCAATACAGAATCTCCTCCATGGGGAACTTTCAGCCTCCTGGCCTTTATTAACAGAAACTTAATGTAACCGTCTAAGCATGCCAAAGAATCAATATATAATTGATCTGCAATGCAAAAATTGAATTCAGTTTGAAATTTAACAACAATTTCCAGACATATCATCTGCAAGTAACTAAGCGTCACCAGAGTCCGTTTATACGTCGTATGCTCCTTTACTATTACGTGGTTTGTTAACGACTCTATACTACATGTATGATGGAGAGCGCAATAGTTTAACTAGCTCGCAGAACTTCAAATCTGGCGTTTGGTGTTCACCAAAAGCGGTGTGCATTATATTCTTCGTGACCGATTTGACCTACGACACTGTGCCTATAGAAACACGCTTATGTTAACTGACCGACGTAACACCACTGAAATACTGTTGAAAAAACAACGTTTAAACCCAAAACAAACACAAATACGCATGTAATGATATAAACAAAACGAAATACATTACATGGTATTCTCAAAATCCTAACGTCGGTTATGTCTATACCAGATTCTATCGAGAGAAAGACCCAGGCATTGGCCCAAGATGAATGTGTGATTATATTTCGAGTAACCTGTACTAAACCATTAACAGAACCAGCATAGAACACTGATAGGCAACATGTCGGTGTTTTACTCACACTTGCATGAAACAATTTCAAGTGCCGCGAACAAGGATTCAACCTGGTTCCCCTGACATAACCAATGACATAACCAATGTACCAGCGCTCAACTATAGAAAAATAGTCGTGCGAGTCAAAATAACAAGTTCCTTCCTCCAAACCAACCACCCACACACACCAACTTCATTGTCAGGGATGGGGATTACTAACGAATTTGATAAGATTGCATTATTATACATAGTTTTACGCTGATAAAATCAGTGCGACATTTAGCGTTGGGTTTCTGAGATAACGGTGATACAAATCTAGCGTTAAAGGTGCGACATTTTGCAGCAGATGATTTTGCGATATTAAGCGTTGGTTACAACATTTAACGTCAGTATTGCGACATATATAACGTTAGTTGCGACATTCAGCGTCGGTGCGACATTTAACGTTGCCACATCGTCTATAAACAATTATATTCGTGATTGGTTTTAGTGAAACCAATTCCGGATTACTGGAAATCTTGTCATGTGATATGAAAAAAAATGAAGTGTCTATCCGCACGACGGTCGTGTCCATTATTGCATTTATTTGCACGACGGTAATGCCGATATTGTTTCTTTTTGGCATGACAGGTGCTCGACAAGGGAAGTAAGTCACGGCAGATAATCAAGGGGTACGATATTATATATCCGGGCATTTTCTAACATTTTCAAGATTAGGCTGAGATTTATAGGATCTGGCACTCGTCATTTTATACAGAATTTTACTATTAAACGAGCACTTTTCCGGGACGAGTTTGATAAATTCTGTATGAATTGACAGCAAGTGTCAGATTCTATTCATCACATTTCCCGCGTACAGATAAAAAATCAAGTTAGTAACTTACAAAAGGACATATATGCAGACCCATTTCATAGGCCAAATAATCATAACAGGATGTGTAAGCCTGGCCTAAAAATAATTCTTGCTAAAAACACATTTATCGATTCGACTATACAATTATTAAACAACAACAACACTCATTATACTCGCCAAGGAACACTTATTAAATCTTTTCTTGGACGAGTTTAATACAATTCTGAAGTTGTATAAATACGCGAATTAATACAAAGATCGGGTGAATCGGCATTCAAAGACGTCCAAGGTCGTATTACACGTGAGTGTTATAAAATATACGTAATGGATGCATTACATATTAAACAATGGTAGATATTGGATAAACATGATTAAAGAGAGAGGAGAGAGAGAGAGAAAGAAGAGAGAAAGAAAGGGAGAGAGATTGTGGTTGTTTGTTTTGTCCTGTTTCCTTTCTCTTTATACAGTGTTTCCTACCTCTACTCTCTTCTTCTCTCGAGGTTGGCTCGAGTTTCCATCCGGATGTTAACAAGTTGGTCCAAAAGTAATTTGGACATGTTTGAGGGGGACATAAAACTCGTAAATCATTTAATAGATTTTTCACCGGCATTTCAATAACTTACGAAATTTGAGACTTGTCTACATTGTTATATAATGCACCAACCATTTTTAAAAGTTGTTCTTGTGATGCCTGAGACTATCTTGTCTGTTGATGTTTTGGCTGCGTGTATTGTCATGTCTTGTTTATTTTCCTTTTGTTTACTCCTTTCATGTCTTGTATAATCTTAGTTCTTTCAATTCGGTATTTCTCCACACTCATGTGCAACGGTCGTGGCGATAATCTCGTCCATGATATTTTGCGCAGGTCTCTGCGTATTCATTCCCGCCAACTCGCTCTGGAATTATCGTATTTAGGATAGATGTTGTTGTTGAATTTAGAGCAGGACGCGATTTAATCGACACCAACAACACATTCTGACTGTAAAACATGGATTACAGGAGCAAAAAAGAACACATGTTTCTGAACAAAATATTGCTTTATTTATATGATAGCATTTAAATAATTAGTGTTAAATAGTTTATCCTAAAAATATCGGACTTAAAGGTGATGCCTCTTTAATAAGAATGGGTGTGTTAGCGTGAAGAATCTTGGGACAATACACCTTGGTAGGCGTATATTCCAACCAAACCTTGGGACAGTGTATTCCAACCAAACCTTGGGACAATACACCTTGGTATTCCAACCAAACCTTGGGACAATACACCTTGGTAGGCGTGTATTCCAACCAAACCTTGATAACAAGCAATATTGTTCCAGGCGTTCATACATTTGCTAAGCTCGGTGCGTGCTTTAACTGCATGCAATCAATGGAATTTATGATAGATGTATTTACAAGTTGAAACGTTGGAATTCATCGAAGCGCCGATATTTGTCAAATGCAATAAACACATTTTGAAGTTTCTTTAAATACCACAGTGAAAAGTTTCCTTTGGTTACAACAGTTTGCATCAACTAAAATGGCGCCGCGTCCCAGCTAACAATTTTTAAAAGTGTTAAATTGTCAGTTGACACCTAATGCCTCAGTCACATTTGCTCTACGGCTAGGATACGCCGGCCGTAGCCCCTCAAAATCGACAGATACCTGCGGCGGCCGCAGACGATCTGCCGTGGCCTCAGGGTCGCCCTAGGGCGTATCCCTAGCTTTTACAGGCTGTAGGAGTCGCCGTGGGATTATAGCGCGGAGTTGTAACTTTTTTCAGTTCTTGGTTCGCCGTAGAACTTTCTTGTGAAATGTCCTGATGTGTGTGGCAAACCCCTCCTTATATACTCCAGGTATGTAGCGGAAGCTTCAGTCTGGCCGCACGGTCGCCGTATAGTTCCCCTGCGGGCGCCTTGCGGCTACCTTGCGTCTGCCTTGGTATTTGTGAAAAACCTACGGCCGCCGCAGTGACGCACTAAGGCGACCTTGCGTAATCACTACAAAGGCCGTACGGCCGCCGCAGTGACGCACTAAGGCGACCGTGCGTCATCACTACAAAGGCCGTACGACCACCGCAGTGAGGAACTAACGCGACCGTGCGTCATCACTACAAAGGCCGTTGCTATTGGCCGTAGATGTTTTAGACCCCACGGCCGCCGCATCAAATGTGACTGAGGCATAAGACGTCGTGTGTTAAAAACCGCAGTTAGAAACAAAAAATAAATAAAGTATTTCATAAAAATATGTATTTATCAATGAGCCATGCCTTGCCCTGCCCTGCCCTGCCCTGCCCTGCCCTGCCCTGCCCTGCCCTGCCCTGCCCTGCCCTGCCCTGCCCCGCCTGTCGAAATGATTTTATTTAAGTTCATTTCTTTACCTGAAATTTACGAGTTTACTGGTCGCATATTTGATGTTACGTATCAGGACACTGCACTTATATTGACGCCGCGCACGGTAATGGTACCTCTAAGCGTAACACGACTTTTACGTTAAAATTGTATAAAATGTAATATGACGTTTTTATTCACTTATTTCGTATAATTTATTTTACAAGAAAAAAGCCGAATATCGGAATATCAATTACTGCAATTGAATCATGATTTTCTGCAGATATCAAAACCAATGATATAACTGTACCTACGTAAACTATGAGAATCTACCATGTACATAACTAGCGGCGTCCATAGGTTTTCGCTGTATTAAAAGAACGTCAAACTGACGTTGTAGATATTTAATAGAGGACATCTGAAATACTTGATACGAGGAGTAAATTATTTTCGAAATTTTTCAATATTTTGGGACATTAACAGAATCTAAATTTTCGCGTTAATATAATTTTCAAAAGTCAATATTCTGTATTAGAAATATGGTAAATATGGTCAAAATGTGAGGACAGACGTTATTTTTTAGTAAAAATGCTAAGGGGCGGCAAATCATAGAGGACATTTTATACGAAATCAGAACCATTCAGAGCAAAGTGAATATATTTCATTCCACATAACCATGTTCCACTGAAAATTTACTTTAGTATGATATGATTTTGATATGTATAAATTCGCGATTTATTCTAAAATAATTAAATTAATCAAATACGTTTCAATTATTTATTTCAAATAACGTTGGCGGACAACACCTTAAAAATGTAATATCTCATAATCGCAATAGGAAAAAAGTCATCGAGTACCATATAATAAAACAATGAACATAAACATACATATTTTTAATGCAATACTAACCATTATTTTTCATCTTGACTGTTCAGTATGTCTTTATTGGCGAGTCGTTTGTTTTTTGGGACATTCAGCATATACGTAATGAACCGCGTGTTCCGTAAATGCCGTCAAGTTTATTGTAATGAAACACACCTGTCTGTAACCGGAAATTATGTCGCTTTCTCCAGTGAATAGACCTGATATCTGTCCTTTCGCGCCGTTTTTAAACATAACATTTTAGGCCGGAACCCGTGGTAAATGTTACGCCGGGGCACGCGGAAAATGACGTTAAATGTGAGTTATTATTAAATTGAAATATATAGATCATATCAATAGCATAGTTTATATCTGTCAACTGAAAATATCGCTCAACAACCTTTACTTTGATATATAGTAAGTATAATTCCAAGACGATCTAGTATTCGGGACAGTTTTATATATTTAGGGTATTAGTTTCATAACGCAAGTAACATTACTGTGCGCGACGTCATTACTATTAAACTAGCTTGCTCACATCTCATTTGGACTATTTTAAAGCAACCAACTTGTTATTGCTTTATTTATGCCTGGAATCTACAAAAGACCAATGGATGTAAGTGATAAAGTTAGACGGTATACTGGTCTCTTCAGGAAGATGTGAGTAATACACATTATAAGATAACATCAGATCGGCAGTGTCTGTACGACCACGGAATGTATTAACAACATAACAGGAGTTTCACTATGATAAAAATGTATGGATAAATTGTTTTAATTTGAAGATATCAATTCAGTTGGATGATTAAACTTTTTTATTTTACTTCGATTGTGAAAAAGATTTTACAACTTAGACAAACCACACTCGAAGGCTTCTTGGGTAGAATCAGTACTGAGTAGAATCAGTACTAGGTAGAATCAGCACTGGGTAGAATCAGCACTGGGTAGAAAAAACACTGGGTAGAATCATCACTGGGTAGAATCAGTACTAGGTAGAATCAGCACTGGGTATAATCAGCACTGGGTAGAATCAGCACTGGGTAAAAAAAGCACTGGGTAGAATCAGTACTGGGTAGAATATCAGTACTGGGAAGAATATCAGCACTGGGTAGAATCAGCACTGGGTAGAATATCAGTATCCGGTAGAATCAGCACTTGGTAGAATCAGCACTGGGTAGAATCAGCACTGGGTAGAATATCAGTACTGGGCAGAATCAGTACTGGGTAGAATCAGTACTGGGTTGAATCAGCACTGGGTAGAATCAGTACTGGGTAAAATATAAGTACTGGGTAAAATCAGTAATGGGTAGAATATCAGCACTGGGTAGAATCAGTACTAGGTAGAATCAGCACAGGGTAGAATATCAGCACTGGGTAGAATCAGCACTGGGTAGAATCAGCACTTGGTAGAATATCATGAATGGGTAGAATCAGCACTGGGTAGAATCAGCACTGGGTAGAATATCAGTACTGGGTAGAATCTGTTCTGGGTAGAATCAGTACTGGGTAGAATCAGTACTATGTAGAATATCAGTACTAGGTAGAATATCAGTACTGGGTAGAATCAGTACTGGTTAGAATATCAGTTCTAGGTACAATATCAGTACTGGGCAGAATATCAGTACTATGTAGAATCAGTACTGGGTAGAATATCAGTACTGGGTAGAATCAGTCCTGGGTAGAATGTCAGTACTGGGTAGAATCAGTACTGGGTAGAATATCAGTACTATGTAGAATCAGTACTGGGTAGAATATCAGTACTGGGTAGAATCAGTACTGGGTAGAATATCATTACTGGGTAGAATCAGTACTGGGTAGAATATCAATTCTGGGTAAAATCAGCACTGGGTAGAATCAGCACTGGATAGAATCAGCACTATGTAGAATCAGCACTGGGTAGAATCAGCACTGGGTAGAATCAGCACTAGGTAGAATCAGCACTATGTAGAATCAGTACTAGGTAGAATCAGTACTAGGTAGAATAAGTACTAGGTAGAATCAGCAGTGGGTAGAATCAGGACTGGGTAGAATCAGTACTGGGTAGAATCAGTACTGGGTAGAATCAGGACTGGGTAGAATCAGTACTGGGTAGAATCAGCAGTGGGTAGAATCAGGACTGGGTAGAATCAGTACTGGGTAGAATCAGTACTGGGTAGAATCAGTACTATGTAGAATCAGTACTAGGTAGAATCAGTACTGGGTAGAATCAGTACTATGTAGAATCAGTACTATGTAGAATCAGTACTATGTAGAATCAGTACTTAGTAGAATCAGTACTGGGTAGAATCAGCACTATGTAGATTCAGTTCTAGGTAGAATCAGCACTAGGTAGAATCAGCACTGGGTAGAATCAGCACTGGATAGAACCAGTACTATGTAGAATCAGTACCTAGGTAGAATCAGCAGTAGGCATATGCGGAAAAAAGTGTTTTACTCCAGGACACCATACATCATCGGATGATTGCTGTTACCAATATCGAAAACAATCTGATTTTGTTTAAGTTGCAATTGTTAAATAATCAAATTTATCTAAAATTGGTTCCGTAGCTTGAGCCATCGTTGTTTCGACTTTCGACTTCCTGTTGCTCATTTGCAATTAAAATTAAAATCATGGTACGTTCTAATTATGCATGTTTATATACTATAGACTGTCAAATATAGTGTGTGTATATGTTAACTAGAAACGTGCAATACCGTCGCAACATAACTGTTTATGTCAACTAGATACGTGCAATACCGTCGCAACATAACTGTGTATGTCAACTAGAAACGTACAATACCGTCGCAACATAACTGTATATGTCAACTAGAAACGTGCAATACCACCGCAACATAACTGTGTATGTCAACTAGATACGTGCAATACCGTCGCAACATAACTGTGTATGTCAACTAGAAACGTGCAATACTGTTGCAACATAACTGTGTATGTCAACCAAAACGTGCAATACCGCCGCAACATAACTGTGTATGTCAACTAGAAACGTGCAATACTGTCCCAACATAACTGTATATGTCAACTAGAAACGGTATTGAACGTGTAATACCGTCGCAACATAAATGTGTATGTCAACTAGAAACGAGCAACACCGCCGCAACATAACTGTGAATGTCAACTAGAAACGTGCAATACCGCCGCAACATAACTGTGTATGTAAACTAGAAACGTAAAATACCGCTGCAACATAACTATGTATGTCAACTAGAAACGTGCAATACCGACGCAACATAACTGTGTATGTCAACTAGAAACGTATAATACCGCCGTAACATCACTGTGAATGTCAACTAGAAACGTACAATACCGTCGCAACATAACTGTATATGTCAACTAGAAACGTGCAATACCGTCGCAACATAACTGTGTATGTCAACTATAAACATGCAATACCGCCGCAACATAACTGTGTATGTCAACTAGAAACGTGCAATACCGTCGCAACATAACTGTGAATGTCAACTAGAAACGTGCAATACCGTCGCAACATAACTGTGTATGTCAACTAGAAACGTGCAATACCGTCGCAACATAACTGTATATGTCAACTAGAAACGTACAATACCGCCGCAACATAACTGTGAATGTCAACTAGAAACGTGCAATACCGTCGCAACATAACTGGGTATGTCAACTAGAAACGTGCAATACCGACGCAACATAACTGTGTATGTCAACTAGAAACGTATAATACCGCCGTAACATCACTGTGAATGTCAACTAGAAACGTACAATACCGTCGCAACATAACTGTATATGTCAACTAGAAACGTGCAATACCGTCGCAACATAACTGTGTATGTCAACTATAAACATGCAATACCGCCGCAACATAACTGTGTATGTCAACTAGAAACGTGCAATACCGCCGCAACATAACTGTGAATGTCAACTAGAAACGTGCAATACCGTCGCAACATAACTGTGTATGTCAACTAGAAACGTGCAATACCGTCGCAACATAACTGTATATGTCAACTAGAAACGTACAATACCGCCGCAACATAACTGTGTATGTCAACTAGAAACGTGCAATACCGTCGCAACATAACTGTATATGTCAACTAGAAACGTACAATACCGCCGCAACATAACTGTGAATGTCAACTAGAAACGTGCAATACCGTCGCAACATAACTGTGTATGTCAACTAAAAACGTGCAATACCGCCGCAACATAGCTGTGAATGTCAACTAGAAACGTGCAATACCGTCGCAACATTACTGTGTATGTCAACTAGTAACGCGTAATACCGTCGCAACATAACTGTGTATGTCAACTAGAAACGTACAATATGATATATCTCTTTTCAATTTGTCTATATTTCATTTCTTTCTTTCTCTGTCTGTCTGTCTGTCTGTCTGTCTGTCTGTCTGTCTGTCTGTCTGTCTGTCTGTCTGTCTGTCTGTCTGTCTGTCTGTCTGTCTGCCTGCCTGCCTGCCTGCCTGCCTGCCTGCCTGCCTGCCTGCCTGCCTGCCTGTCTGTCTGTCTGTCTGTCTGTTAACCTTTGAAATGTAGACGTTTGATGGTTGTATAGATTCAGAACTAAAATACCGTGCTGTAAAATCATTTATCCTACAATTAATCTACATTTCTGATAAACGATGGATTTAGATTTACATTATGGATACGGATGTATGTGTTGTTTACTAAATGTTTACTATAATTAAATGTAGAATTACAAGTCTGCTTTACGCTTCTGGATCTCTTTTATTGTTTTTTTAATTTTAAAGTGAAAAGTTTTCCATCTTGAATCAAGCAGATTATTAATATGAAGTCTGTTATTTTGGCAAGCAATAGCCTGCCTACCTCACCATATGCAATGTTTATGGTTTATTTGCGACACGCGAAGCAGAATTCAATGCATAAATCACAATGTGTTAAATAACAAACACGGCTGATAGTCTACAGATATGAATGAATGAATAAGTGAATGGTGTTTTACGGCGTACCAACATATTGTAGGAAGGATCCAGGTTCACTCTACATGTACAAAACTACGAGTGTGAAAAGTCGAAACAACAACGTAGTGTCGTTGTTTCGACTTTTCACCGTCGTAGTTTCGTTGTTTCGACTTTACTTAATTAAATAAATATGCCGCGATGGTCCCTAAAGGACGCCGTATGTTTTCGCCTGATTAACCACGAAGACGTGGTCGGGACAATAATTATTGTAATATTATAATAATGTCATATTTGAACTGGGACAATCAGATAATTTTGTCTGAGCTTTTGCCAGGTATTGCCAGAATTATTTGAATGCTGGGGACATAATTAAACCATGATCAATCCCATGCATGGTCTAGTGATAAGCAACTATGTGAAAAATTAAAAGAAAACAATTATGAATGCAATGACTGAACAAATTATGTTACGTTGATAAAAAGTCTCTATAATATTAACATCTCTTTCTTAACTAACTTTCTGCGGACAAAAGGTCGCATGCGGACAAAAATGCAAACAAAAGTCGTATGTTTTCTAGATTATCTGCGGACAAAATGCGTAATACGGACTAAAGTCTTCATTTACTTTTTTCTGCAAACAAAGGGCGCCATGAGGGCAAAAGTCTTTTCTGTCTAAATTTTCTGCGGACAAAAGACGTCATGCAGACTAAAGTCGAAATGCATTCAATATTTCTGCGGACAAAAAGCGCCAAGCGAACTGAAAAAAGCTGCACACGTGCGCTATATCATTTCTGTACGCGACGTCACACTGCGGTGCTGACCAGAACGTAATCAGGATTGGATTGCAGTCTGTCAGTTGTGTGGCAACATACACATCGTTGTCATTCCTGGCACACCAAACAAACCGTAGGGGCTCGGTAAATCTATGCCGCCCTGAAACTTTCGGTGAATTTTCATTTCAGATCGGACCTGGACATTTTGATCTGCAATTTCAGAGTTAGCTCGACATTTAATGTTTATTTTGAATGTTGATCTACGAATATAGACCGGGTTCGACATTCAAATTCCGACTTCTAACTTTTATTTTGAATGTTGATCTACTAATATAGACCGGGTTAGACATTTAAATTCCGACTTTTAACTTTTATTTTGAATGTTGCTCTACTAATATAGACCGGGTTCGAAATTTAAATTCCGACTTCTAACTTTTATTTTGATCTACGATTGCAAACCTGATTCGACATTCAAATTCCGATTTAGATTTCATTTTTTTTTCATTTTTAATGTTGATCTACGATTTCAGACCTGCATCAGCATTCAAATTCCGTCTTTTAATTTTTATGTACCTTTGAAAATAATATTGCCGTGTGTACATTTAAAAATAACATTGCCGTCAATACCTTTAAAAACAACACTGCCGTCTATACCTTTAAAGACGGCGTACGTCACATGTATCTGGGGTCATAGCATTTATTAGTTATTACCTGCATTTAAGTAACAGAGGTTATGTGAGTACTTGCTAAAGGACGGTATTTGTACTTAGATTTATTCTAAGTTACCCATTCACAAGAAATGCTTTGAAAATGGTGTTGTTATTGTGTTGTTTTTTTCATTAAAAAATACAAATGTCTAATTTTACATATCTGTGAACGCCTGCATGTATAATGTATTTACCATGCACCGGTATTAAAGTAATCTTAGCAACTTAGAATATAGAATATTTATTCCTTATATAGTCAACATTGATTAATACGAGCAATGACTGTTACAATTAAGGTAAAAAATATATATATTTTTTTTTTTTAATTGGTCCCAGTGCGGTTTGAACACACGACTTCCTGCTTCACAAACTAACTGCTTAGACCACTGGACCACGCTGGCGCCTATTTATATAGAGAATGTAAGACCTTTTTAAGGTGTTAATTGGGCCCGAATAAAGGGACATCATTCTAATTGACCGGAAATAAAATGTATACGTACAACAAATGGCACATGCAGATATGCAAATTTTGTAACCCAGGCGAATGATTATATATATTTCTATAAATATAACTGCTAACGGATCAATCTATAAACGTATTTCTCAAGTGTAACGCCTGAATTCCGAGTATTCATAACCAATTTACACGAAATGTTCTCCACATACTTACTAAACATGGTTGTAATTGTCCTTGTTTCAGCATTACGTCTGTACATGTGTAAAAACATAACATAAAAACAAGCGTTGAGCAGAAAAATACGTCAAAATAGCGTTACGTGACATGAAGGAAACACGCGCAGTGACAATGTTTTTCGTTAATTTGGGAAATACAGACGCATAGACGTAGACTACGGGTATACAAGTACACACGCATGTCTGTAGACCACGGCATTCAAGTACAGACGCATGACTGTAGACCACGGGTTTTCAAGTACAGACGCATGTCTGTAGACCACGGGTATTCAAGTACATACGCATGTCTGTAGACCAAGGGTATTCAAGTACCGACGCATGTCTGTAGACCACGGGTATTCAAGTATAGACACATGTCTGTAGACAACTGGTATTCAATAACATATGCATGTCTGTAGCCCAAGGTTATTCAAGTACAGACACATGTCTGTAGACCACGGGTATTCAAGTACAGACGCATGTCTGTAGACAACGGGTATTCAAGTACAGACACATGTCTGTAGACCACGGGTATTCAATTACATACGCATGTCTGTAGATCACGGGTATTCAAGTACAGACACATGTCTGTAGACCACGTGTATTCAAGTACAGACACATGTCTGTAGACCACGGGTATTCAAGTACATACGCATGTCTGTAGATCATGGGTATTCAAGTACAGACACATTTCTGTAGACCACGGGTATCCAAGTACAGACGCATATCTGTAGACCACGGGTATTCAAGTACAGACACATGTCTGTAGACCAAGGATATTCCAGTACACACGCATGTCTGTAGACCACGGGTATTCAAGTACACACGCATATTTGTACAGACGCTTGTTAAAGTACAGACACATTTCTGTAGACCACGGGCATTCAAGTACAGACGCATATATGTAGACCACGGGTATTCAAGTACAGACGCATGTCTGTAGACCACGGGTATTCAAGTACAGACACATGTCTGTAGACCAAGGGTATTCAAGTACACACGCATGTCTGAATACCACGGGTATTCAAGTACAGACGCATGTATGTAGACCACGGGTATTCAAGTACACACGCATGCCTGTAGACCAAGGGTATTCAAGTACATACGCATGTCTGTAGACCAAGGGTATTC